>WTXV02026650.1:0-26637 GCA_009823435.2 Nymphicus hollandicus | reverse complement strand
TTGGTCAGAGTAAACATTACTGAGCACCAACTAAAAACATCGGTGTTATCAGCCTTGTTCCCAGGCTGAAAGTCAAACCCACAGCACTGCACCAGCTACTGAGAAGGAGAAAAAGTGACTGCTACTGCTGAACCCAGGACACATTCTAATAATAAAAAAATTCTCCATGTACTTCAGCCAAGGAATAAAGAATTTTTGTGAGCTTAAAATGCTCTAAGTAGTTAATTTAAGTACATTCGGTTCTACGGCATTTTGCAATTGTCATCAGAGAGCAGCCACTGACAACTGCAAACTGTTATTATGATAAAAAATGTATACCGCTGTAAACAAATACATCCAAAATTATGGTTTAGACACTTTGGAGAGAAGCGGCAAGGGAGGGGAAGGCAATCATATATTTTTTCTAGTCAAAAAATAAATTCTAAAGAGCCATAAACTATACCAAACAGACAGCAATTTTAAGTGTTTTTTTTAATTATGCATAATGTTGTACTGGAAGCGAAATCTTTTCTTCAACAGAGAAAAAATATTAAAAAAAAATTTGATGTGTAGAAATTTAAATTTTTAAAGTAGCAGTCTTATTATTTTCACAGAAAGTTTTTTCCTCCTAAAGGAAAATGCTTTGTCTTGAAATTGTTGAACAATTCTAATTATGTTTGGAATTCTTGCTGTGTTTTTCTTCCATCCATTTAGTGAAAATATCAGTATCATCCCAAATAAAAATTTACATAGAGATTTCCTGAGTCACTTCCCACTTGTTTTTCACATCTATTATTACTGTGATCTCAACATTAAAATAATCAGCTTATTTTTCATAATATGTATGTATATATGTTTTGTGCTGCTGGGGCTTAATTCTTTATTCAGTTGATGAATGGTACCCATTACTATCTCTGTGAATCGTGAAATGAAAAAATTTTGAAAAGCCAAACAGGTGGTGAGATACTGTAACTCATTTATTCTATTTGAATTTATCTAAATATCCCAAGCCCTGTTTTATTTTCTGTATAAAAAATTGGCATGATTCACTTCTTACAACTTCATGAAAATGCAATCTCACAACACAGCATTTCTATTCATAGTGTACAGGATGTACATAACAAAACTGCTAGAGACAGTGAAACTGATGCAGGAGAGGGATAGAATGAAAAAAAAAAACCTTTATTTTTTGCCTTGCTTCTTAGATGGGTTCCAGAATTTTATATTTTGAAGAATTCTGCATATATCCTTCAGAAATCTTGCACTGCAAGTCTGGATTGTTTGGAATGGTCAGAAGCTGTATTTGCCCATATAATACTATCCTGTCATCCAGGTACCTAGGCTTAGTCATCTTGGCCATTTCTCTGGCATAGAAGCCTACTATAAAGGAAAAGGGGAACACAGTTTCCTGAGTCCAGTTTTGCTTGTGCCACGAACAGTAAGGTGTTTCTCAGCCTGAAATGAAAAAAAGTAGCCCTTGTTTTCCAAAAAGAGCAGAAACACAGGTTCTTTATTTTGAAAATCTCTTCTAGAATAAAGAAAGAGGGAAAGTTCACCACAAATGACTGCATGGATTTAAATTTATCTGCTACAGAAGGACAGAGAGTTTAGCAATCCCTTTTGAGGTTTCAGTCAGTAGTGAGCAATATCATGCTTGATGCTTTAATATCAAACTCTGACAGCAGGAAAAAGAAGGATATAGAATCAGTGATGTACCAAATTAAATGTGACCTCTCATCTCACATTCAACTCAGATTATCTAATTAATGCTGAAAATATTGAAAAAGTCTTAATAAAACTTAAGCTGCACGTAATGAAGGACATTTTTAACATCTGCAAGGATAAGCTTTTTGTGAAGACAGGAACAGAGTAGTGCTGTGTACCAGTCTGCAGCCAGAGAGTGCCCCTGCTCCCAAAATCATGATGAGGTCAAAGACTGTAACCAAGCAACTAAGGGAGAGCAGGATGATGCTCAAGCACAAAAACACTTGTAGACAAACCATAACTATATAAGGGAGTGCTTGTACTTAATTGAAACTAGGTAGAGGTATCAAGTCTGAATGATTTATCTCAGTGGGTAAAGTAAACAACATAGAAGCAACATCAACTGGAAAACTGAAGGGGATTTTGGGGCAAATTTGGAGGACAATCTAAGTAGGCCTCCACTTCATAGCTCAATAATCAATCAATGCCTTTCTGGGGGATGTTACTTACATCTTGTTGAGCCTTCAAAAATTGTTTAACATGTGAGTCATTTAACTCACCTCTTACTGCAAAGTCTTTATCAAAGATGTCGTGGGATGTAACTTCTTTTAGAACAGGACTTTCTGTATGGCAGAAGATGCACTTGACAGTGGTCTCTATGTTAGAGGTCTAATTCTCAAACACCATTTATATGTGAACACAGTGTGCTAAGATCCAGTTTGTATAAATGATGAAGGTAATTCTTGTTTAAGAACATTTCCTACCAACCTTTCCCAGGTACAAATGATCAGAAGGGTTTCAAAGCAATTAAAAATCAGTCTCAGTAGTATTCTGTTTTAAAATGCCACCAAGGACCTTTTCAGTCACTGCTTTTAGCACCAGGTTCCCTGCTCTGTCTGTCTCTCTCTCTCTTTAATAAACATTTTGGTTGTCAAAATTGACTTGGCCTGAAAAATATACAGATTTGCCCTGAGGACCAAGGAGAATTTTTCTGCAGAGTATAAAGCACATTGCCTGAACTTTTCAGAGCTACAGATCATTAAAAATAAATTACTCAGTTTGAATATTCTAAAAGCCATTGCTATAAAGATTAGAGGTAGCTCTGAGGCTTGTTTTTAACTTGGGAAATCACCATTAAAAAGAAGAAATAGAAATAAGTGGAAGCACATGAAGGCTTGTTTATAGTGCATGAAAGATTAGTCGGATGCATATAACTTGCACGGGTCATTTGTATAACAGGTTAATAAACATTTTGTGTGCTGTTTTTACTTGCCTTTTTATTTGTTTGCTTTGATAGAGATAAATGGAAAACAACAGGAGTTACTTTTTGGCATACTTGAACAAATATCCATTTGTCCTGGCAAAGTCAATTCAGGCAGACTGGGAAGAAAGAGTTTCATTTCAAAAGTAGGTACCTTGGTCACAGCTTTATTCTGCAGAGTGTCATAAATTAACTTGTGAAAATAATAGAAATATTCACGCAAGTCATAAGCCTCCTCACAGTCGCTCACCTGCCTGCCCCTGCTCACCTGGATGAGTTCCCAACAAGCTAAGGGTATCTGTATCCAAAGAATTCCTGGGAACTGAACTGCCTCAGCCCTCCTTGGGACAGCTTTTGCTAGCGAGTATCACCTCCTTGAAAAAGCTTAGAAAAAGCACCAAAAAAAGGCAAGGTTGACTCCATCTTCCTCTCAATCAAGGTACAGGCAAGAGCAGGTCAGGAATCTCCAGGAGGCACTGATCCTCCCAGCAGAGGCACCACAGGCTCCCACAGCCTGATTGTACAGCCCAAACTGGACAGGTAGCTAAGTGAGACACACCATACTAGCCCAGCAGACCTACTGCTTTTGAGTGGGTTTTCTGCCTAGGCAGCACTGACACAGCAAGAAAAATCTGTATGTGCTGGAGCAGAGGCAAGGTGGAAAATCTTTGCTTGATTTGCAACTGTATTGTTTTTCAAGGAAGCAAATCTTATCAGAAATATGCAAAGAGATATAGAGAGGCAAATAAGGGAGTAAGATTCATCCCTGCTTTCCTGTTTGCTCCTAGGGGAAAATTAAAGTGTAGATAGCTCATTTTGCTTCTTTACACATTTTAAGATAATAATCAACCCAAACCAATCTATGATTCTATTATCAAGCTGCAAAAATATTTGTATTATAAAATTAAAAAAATACTTTTTAAAAATAAAAAAATCATATGAAAAGCTAAGTGAAATGACTAATTACAGTGCTGAGCATTCAGAAAAGAAAATATACCATCATCTACCAAGGTCCCACACATTCATGCGTTTTCCTTGCTCATGGGTGCTCTTTGGTCCTCTCTGGAATACCTACAGAAGGGAAATGTATATAAGCTTAGATGTATTCTCCAGTCCAAAAAACTTAGTGAAAAACTCAGGGCACAAAAAGAAGATTTCTACAGAAAGATAATGTGGTGATTACTGCCTTTGGAGAAGAACATGTGGGTTTACAGGATGCGAAAAAGGAGAAACTGCCATCAGGTGTAAGGGTATCAGCTTTGAAGGCGCTTACTCTACAGGGTAAAACAAAGCAAGGAGAGACACAAGCTATAAGGAGGTCACAAGAGGTGGTAAGAATTGAAGTACAAAACTAGCCACAAGCAAACGGAGACATAGGAGGATGGGTATTGTAAAGCCCAGTAACTTGAGTTTGATAGTTTACTTGTGACCAGAAGCCAAAG
This sequence comes from Nymphicus hollandicus, assembly GCA_009823435.2. Classification (NCBI taxonomy): domain Eukaryota; kingdom Metazoa; phylum Chordata; class Aves; order Psittaciformes; family Cacatuidae; genus Nymphicus; species Nymphicus hollandicus. Next base: position 22,251 of record WTXV02026650.1, on the reverse strand, counting down.
GAGAAATTCAGACTTTGTTTGTTTGTTAACTGTAGCATATAGAAACATATATTTGTGCTGGGAAACCTATAATGTATAAAACACAGCACAAAACCTGTTAATGGACAAAATATTTTGGCATGTTCATGCTTTTTTTCTAGCTGTATGCAGCCAGTATACTTAATGAAAGAGAATCTGCAGTTTGCACTACAGCTCTAGGATTGTGATTAGTAGAAAATTGTTATTTCATATGGCACTTGTTATTAATGATTATAGTATTTGTTTAATGACTAGCTTTCTATTTTTTCCCATGTTCCTATGACAGCAATTATCACATTGTTTTAGGTATTGTGATTTGGGCTGGTAATTTTAAAGGGTGTAATTTACTTCTGATTACTATATTGTGTCATATGAATGACTATACTTCATCATGGCATAGAGTACTGTGACAAGAGAGACCAGCTACTGCCTTGCCTGAGGCTTGGTGAGGGGAAGGAAATTAAATGTTAGCATGAAGGAAAGCTTCTGTTTAAACACAATTGCCTGCTTGGCTTGCTTGCTTGGAATAGAACACTCTCAGACGATCACTGTGTTGTGAAGATAGAAACAAACTCAAGAGTGTGTCTTCCTAAAGATTAATTTTTCAAATCCTCACAAAGGATTTAAATCTTAATAAAATGCCTGCTGCTAAAGTTGCCTATGGTGTGGAAGTAACTAAGGTAATATATGTTTATTTGCATGAGGTAACACAGGCAATACTGCATGAATACTGTGTGCCATTATACTGTTATGTGATGCTCATAAGTTACTCTCATATATGGGCTTTTTCTATGTCCTATTATAAAGTATATAACATCCTAGGCTACCAAGAACTATACTGAGTTACATCTTTCTATATTATATAGGATATATTACTGGTGGCTACGCTATATACCGCACTATCCTAACATGTTAAGTACGAAAGCTGAGGGATTTCTGAAACAGCTACTTTACTTGTATAATCCAGTCTCTTTAGCAAAATTCTTTCGGATTTATGGCAGTCATGCATGCAGTATATTTTCTCAATATATTTACTCCAGCAGAAAATGAGAAAGAAAGAGTGAGCTTGGATTCCTGTCACCTTCCTCTCTTCCAGCTGTATACTGAAACAGTAAAAAACAATTCAGGATTTTATAATCATTCTGCAGCCTTGGAGAACAGCATATTGACCCTTTCTGTTAAAGTAGTGAACAGTTATATCAGTAATGAGGCATTTCCTTTGTTAATGGTACCAGAGCAGTCTGCCATAAAAAATGTCACCTGATCTTCTCAGTCCAGCATGGCACCAAATATCTCCAGCCATTGTGGGCATATATAATTTGTAGCAAATTACTTCAGCTCCATACCAAGGTGTAAGAAATACTTTGGAATCTTGTGCTTTCAAAAAAAAAATTAAAAATATAAAAAATTCAAAGCATCCTTTTCACCTAGCCTAACCCTTCAGGCTGGTAAACACTGATGAGCTACTGGCTAAAAGGTGTAAGATGAAAGATCAAATTCCAGTGAAGATCACAGACAAAGCTACTAAATCATTTGAAACATCAAGGGGTAATGACGTAATACAGTGAAGAATGAAATAATCAATAGGGCTCAAGAAGTTTATATTTTGATGTCCCTTTTTAGATTTGCACAGCTGTTTGACACGCATCTGTGTATGTGGCTTCTTGCTACCTCTACATATGAAATATCATTATTGCATCCTAAAAGGCCCTTCAGCAGGCAAAATTGCTGGCATGAATCTAAAGACACCAAGAAGCACAAAAGCATCATTTAAGGGACTTTAAAAGCACAAGTACCACAAATACCTGACTTGCTCAGTGATAAAGCTAAAATTAAGCAAAAATCCTGTGAATGAGAAAAAAGGAACTGCCTATTTTTTGCTATTTCAAGTTCTAGATGAAGATGAAATACCTAAGTGATGGATCTCCATAACCACTGTAACATACAATAAAGCAGGAAAACATGGCAATGAGAAAAGAATAAGTCTTGCTGATTTCTAAACTTTTTTCCACTTCAAATTGCCCATCATTCGGTTCAGGCAGCTAGCAGGTGACAAAGATGATGGGAAAGACAAAACCTCAGAAAAAAGAGGTAGTAAAATATCATAGTATCTTGAAAAGTGTCAGAAACGGCTGTGCTGAAGGAAAGGATGAAATGTAAATCCTAAATTCACTGTTCGTTTTGTGAGGTACTGCCAAACCACTTTGAGATACTCCACGCTACTCTGGAGAACTTCCTTTTCCTAATTGTGAGATGGGATATTTATCCACATCTCTGTAAATGCTGTCGAGTACAATTACGGTGTGCATTATTTGAGGGTATTTTCTTAGTGCTGGAACTTTCTAACAAAAGGATCTGGAAGGCCTTCACCACTGCAGTACTACCACTTTTATACAGGTCTCTAACTAGTGCCAAACCATGTCCTTTGGTTTACAATTTATTTCCTTGATATTTTCCATGGAAATTAAAGTTTCTGAAGTAGGTTTTTTTATTTTCTTCTTTTGTAGAAGAACATCTGGTTCTTCACAATTAAAAGTCAGCAACTGGAAATGGTTAGGCACCCTGGATGGCATTTGTTTCAAGAATAAGGCTCCAAGATCTATGGCTCAGTTCAGATGCCTAAATGTGTCCCGAAGTGCTCTTTGAGTTACCTTAGGATATCTAAAACACCCACTCAATGGTTGCAGATATGAATATAGCCAATGGAGACTAACAAGCAATTTGTCTTTCTCTAAAGGATACACCTAGAATTGAAATTAGTTGTTTAAACAAAGACAGAGAGTGCTATTTAAGAAGACCTGGATTACCCCTCCTGTCCTTCAGTCACCTATGCAGAAGGGCTCTGGTCTTTCATAGGTCCCTCCTCATATCTGCTATGTGAGTGTCTCAGAAGCTCCAGGATAACTGAAAAGGCTACTCTATCAGGGCAACTACCCTGAGTGCAAGATCTCTATTGACTGTAGTGGGAGTTTAGATAGCTATCTTGCATGTAGACCCCCAAAATGTAGACATTTTTAAGGGTCATAGTCACAAACGGGTTCCCAACATTTGTAACTGTTTGTGTGATCACACTTTGCTCCAGTTTGATTTCCTCTTGCTTTGTTTTTCTGAAGGGAGCTTGTAAGTGGCATTCTCAGGACTATTTTTCAGTTAACCTCAAAAGTGGTCCTTTTTCAATGCTGACCTATCCAAACTGGAGATATAAATAAATGTTGGTACTATTTGCCTGGTTTCTCTCAAACTTAGGCTTTGAATGATTCCTGGACTAGCTTTAACTGAAGCATGTGTTGGGCTTTTTTTTTTTTTTCCTAAATAAATCAGAAAAAGAGAAAGTCACATGGTTGGTACTCTCCTGCAGTAAGAAAAGCTGTCCTTACAAGAGCTATCAGTGTCCAAGCAACAGCCATTTGTGTCCAAGTAACAGCCTCACTCTGTTCTTTGACCTCTTTCTCTTAAGTGACTAGAAATGTTCAAACAATGACAAATAGGAACATTATAAATCCCCTGAAAAAGTCTGACATTGGTGGGGATGGAGCTCACAGTGTGAAGGTCACAGAGTATGAGACTAAGCCTACTTTAGGCAATGGTGCTGGTTCTCACAGTGCTAACATCAACCATGGCATGCACAAAAATTTCTTATATCCAGCAATAAATGATAACACAAATGCCTAAGGACAGTTTCTGGGAGCTGGTAATCCATTCTAGTGCAGATTGTGAAGCATGTGCTGATACTCAGTACAACTACCTGTGCACAAGGCAGTGCTAAGATCTATCAGCCTCTTTCCTAAGGTGGTTGTTAGCAGAGGCTTCAATAAAGTACCCTGGGAGCGATTAATTCTTATCCACTGCCTGCTACTGCAGCTTTTTACAGTGAAGATCTACCTCACCTGCTGTCTCAGTGCTAAGTACTGTCCAGCTGAAATGTCAGGGTTTCAAGTACACTACAGGGGTTTTGCTTTGTGGAATTCTCACCTTTCCTGGCTAAAATTTGTTGCTTGAATAACCAGGAGAAGAACAAGTTTTGAGCAATAGGAATGATGCTGTGTCAATACTCATTGTGCAGACATCTTGTCTGTCACTAATTCTAGCTCTGACGTTTATGCTATGTCTTCAAGCTATGTGGGGTGTACCTAGGAGAGGTGAGAGGCAAATGATTAATTCTTAAAGAGTTGTCATTAATTACCAGTGACTGATTAAGTGGTGAATTTTTGAGCTTCATTGAGAATACAGACCTGTTAAATGAGGGGTTTGGAAATTTGAATTTAGTCCAGTTTTACTGAGCAGGATGCAATCCTAAGGCTTCAGTAATATATGGCCTGCTACAAGTTTAGGCTTTTTCAAAACTTCCAATAGTTTGCAATTTTGTTGTCTTGACAGCCAGGGACATTTTTTTTTTACTTGATCTCATTAACAGAAGTGAACTAAAACAATACTTGAAGCATAGTAGGGAAATACACTGCTGTTTAAATTGCAGAATTACAGAGCCTCAGCAAAAAAGGCTAGAAAAGAGCTAGAAAACAAAGAGCAGAGTCAAAAAAACATAAAACCATAGAAAGAGAGGTCAAGAAGAGGGACAGTTTATCAGTCACGGATAATAAACAATTAAAAAAGGAAGCAAGAAATGCAAAAGAAAGTTAAAACTGGTGTGAACACCATATGTAAAGAAAGTAAAATAGCATCAAATACATAATTAGAGCAATATAGAGCAATAAGAATGTAAGTCTTCCCGTTTGCACTTTAACATTTTTTACATAAATATTTTAGAAGCTATTCTTATTTATTTACTCTTAGCATACCACAGTAGTACATAGTGGACAAAACATTAGAAACCAGTCATATGCTTTAACTTATGCATGTGATTTCTGCTTGGTTGATGTCTTATAGCATTGTTGTTCTTTAGCACCACTGCCTTTTGTCTGAGAACAGTACCATAACCCTCTACATGAATCTCCTACTCTTACTGTCACCAATGCTGTCCTACTCAATCCACTTCAAAATGCAATTTAGGATGGTTTGGAACTGATATACTGCTGCTTAGTTCTGTTTTATGTTGGGCTAGTAATTCCAGGAGCACACAGTCAAGGGTTTAACAAATGGAGCACCATAACACATACCACATGATGGTATGACAAGCATGTCTAGTACATAGGATAGTCACAGGATACCAGTGATCTGGGTCAGTTGCTCAGCTAGTCTCTCCCCCACCATAGGCAAACACAATATTGCTAGCAATTATTTAGCTTCTTCCTATAAACCCTTTTTTCCTTATTCAGCATTTTCACTGTCTTCGAAATTCTCGTGTTTCTCTCAGGATGAAATTACTTTTATATCAGCTGCATTTCAAAAACATTGAGTTATTCCCCCTCCACATCACATATTCAGGGATGGGAAAAAACATCTAGTAACAAAGTTATTTGAGAAAAGTTCTTTTTGTGCAAACCAACCAAAATAATGAAAAGTATAGTACAGGCCATATCTTTGGAAATCCACCAATAGAACCAAATCCATTAAGAAACAAACCTGAAATTAGTATATTTCACATAATATATCTAAAATTTCTCTGTATTTCCACACACAAAGAGTGACAAGTTCCAATGAAATTAATGGCGTGTACTTCAAATGCCTTCCCTTATTTATTTTTCCCTTCAGGTGTTCTTATGTGGCTTTACTAACAAAAGGTTACAGTTACTTAATTTTTTACATTTCAGATAAGGGCTGTGGTTAACTAATATGTTGTCTTAGTAATGATTAATTGTTTGTGACAAGATGAAGATGGTGGTTTCCACTGTTACTTTTATGATAATTGATGTCAGCATACCACTTCACATGCCACGAGTGGTGCAGCAAGTCACTTATTAAATTAGCATTAACTTTAAAAGTTGCACTATGGTCAAGTTTTAGGCAAACAAACAGAACACTTCCTGAAGTTTAAAGAATCAGAGGAAAGGAAGAGTTGGCCTGTTTCCTGGTTGTGCTTGTAACTATTTCCTCCCCTAACACTGACTTGACTGATTAAAGGAAAAAATGCAGGTTATTCAGTAACATGGTACATTTCATTTGGCATCCTTAAGTCAATGAACATGTGAAAAGAGCACCTCACTTTAAATCAGTTTACTATATATTTACATAATTCTTCTATTTTTTTTTTTTTTTTTAATTCTTAGCAGCTAGCTGTCACACTGCAACTTGATAACATAATATGGAACTCCAGCAGAGCAAAGGCAATCAGAGATCTGTTCCTTATTCCTTAACTGAATATATTTACATCTAGTAGAACCTTTATTAAATTTCTGCACTACAGTCTGACTTAGGTTCTCACTAATATACTTTAAGGCTGACAATGAATTTTGTTCAAAAATTAACTAAAATTTTTCAAAAATCCAAACCAGTTTCAACAAAGGAAAACATAAAATTCTTGTCATTTCAGTGATCAAATGATCAGAGAGAAAATACATCATGTTATTTTCACAACCAAATGCATGTCATACGTAATGCTTGCTAAACAGTTAAACAGCCTAAAATAACCTACCCATACTACCCAATGGATACCTAAAAATACAAACATTTGCAGAATGCAAAATGTTGCATGAACCATTTGCAAACAGAGAAAATGGAATTCCGCCAGCCCCAGTTGTTAGAAGATAATATAATATAATTTGCCATTGATGAAGCATGCATCATTTAAGATACTATCATTTATAGAAACTTGGAATGATTTGTCATAGCATCATAGACTATATATTTTCATATACAGAGTACATGAAAATTGTTTTCTCTCATTGTGCTATGTTTTAGAATTTAAATAATTTACTGTAATCTGATAATCAAGACTAGTCTTGCAATTTTCCAGTGTGTCGTTTTCTTTATGGGCTTCTACCGAGAATCAAATGCACACAGGTACTTTTTTCAGGAGAGAAATGTTTCATGATTACCTCTTCTGTGTTTCTGGAGTCACTAAAGGACCTTAAAAAGGTTTTGTTTATTATATTTAGGTATTTAACCAGAGGATATCTCTTTTCCAACAAATTATTTCCTTTCTTCAATGAAAAAGCACTTAAAAGGTCTTTGGTTTCATTGCAGCAAATCCAGCAGCTTGCTTTCCATTATACAGTATATCCTACCTATTAGATGAGAAACGCAAGAAAAATCTTTGAAAAGAAATAGAGCCAAAGGAAAGGAATAAACCAGTTCTCACAAAGGTAATTTGCCAGTTGAAACTAGAAAGCCGTTGTAAAGTGGAAATATTTGTAGCAACCTGCAAATTTGCTGCAAAATATATTTACTTTCTCCTCCAGAATATCCCAAGAAAAAGTAAAGGATCATTTTAGCTAATGATGCCAAATCATTCCTTGAATTTTGTAATTGCAAGAGTACTCTTCTGATATATAAAGCAAGTCAGGCTTGTAAGGGGCAGTGGGAAGTATCTTTTTTGAAAACAGATGGAACTATTTGGGCAGGTGGACAAGGTTTTAAACACTTAGAATGCAGAAAAAGATAACAGATTTTTACCTACCCTAACAGAGACTTACTTCTCTTTCTATAGTGTGTCATTTTTCTGATTTTCCCTTTGGAATTTTTCTGCTCAGCTTTAGCACCATAGACAATAAAAAGCATAAATCAAGTTAGACTTCAGACAAAGGTTTTCAAGTTCTTATTTTTTACTGGTTGGAGCTGGTTCAAGCAAGTAGGTTGCAATAGCTGCATGAAAACAAAATGTCTCTAGTAATGTGCATTTAATTAATACACAGGGACACAAAGGGAAAGCTATAAATGCACAAAGGTTCTGAAGTGCCACATCATGTCATCTTTAAGTGACTAAATGAGAGGCGTGAAGGAGCAAAGGCCTCTGTAAACCATATTACTAAGAGTTGTTTCCTGTGATTTATATTCAGTGCTCTGTCACAAAAGGATGCTGTTTACCTCAAGAAATCCTATGACTCAGAAAGCAAACTAGTGACTTGGGGTCTAGATTCAGAATCCTTGACTGGATGCAAAAGTATTTTTACACCACGAGTAGGTCACGAAAGGTCAATGGGCAACAAAGAAAAAAATTATAACAAATAACAAAAACTAGGATGTTAATTTTCTCTGATTACACTCACTCTGTTTCTTCAGCAAAGAACTGCCAGAGGAATTACTTTTTCTATGATTCTATGAAAGCATAAATCACTCTCTAAGTCTGCCCTGTTCAGCCTTTTAAATGCCTGGCTCCCCTGCATTTTTCTAAGTTACCCAGGAACCCCCAAAGCTTTTCAGAATATACCAAAGGCAATCCTGGGGGGAACTGTAACAGTTTTCAGTTACAATCTAGTAACAGTTTGGTGAACATTTCACAACCATTTACTCTTTTTATTCCCCTTCCATTTTGTTAGTGTATTTGAAAGCAGAGGACTGTGTATAATATAGCTCTTTATTTTGCTTTTCACCTACTGGTGCATCACCAATTTTAACTTTTGTTAGACCTTTGTCAGAAGATCTCACTAGGCAACACATCATCTTTGTATGAGAATCATTCTTTAGCTTTATTTTTAGTTCTGTAGTGTCAATAACCAACCAAGTCATGGCATCACCTTGCACAATTCAGATAACATATCACACCTATGTGATTTCCAGCTATCATACCATTCATATTAGTATGAATCATATGAATGACAAAGCACTTATTAAGTCTTTTTAGGGCAAAGCGTAATATTCTCATATTCACATAATAGTAACAACCATATATTATGCAATCAATATCATATAATTCTTCCAAGTTTAGAATCAGGTATACCATTGTTTGCCAAAGTGATGTTTCTGCATTTGCTTTAATGTGGTTTAGATCTCCACCCACTGAACTTTGAGAAGATGCTTATCCATATGCGCAAGAAATAAAAGAGGCAATCTTCCTAACCTGGTACCATTTATAGGTGTGGATGTTGTTAAAAACATGAAAGACAGTGGAGAATGAGAATCTAGTAAGTCTCTAAGGTCACGAGATACAGCAGCTTCACAATTATCCTTCTCAAAGGCAATCATAAAAAAATTACTTCTTTCATCACATCTCAAAAAGTAAGAAAAAGACATCTCTGTAAAAACTTATTCCAGAAATGTCTCTTAAATGGAAGACATCCCTTCTTGCATTTTGCCTAATTCAGTTCCTAGATGTTGTCTTGGTTTGTGTCTTCATAAGCTTGCATTTTCCTATGCAGGACGACTATAGTACTGTTAAGAGAGAAATTTTCACTTTCACTTCAAGAATAAATTACTCTGAATAAAATACCTTTACAGTTTTACCATCAAAATATTTGAGGTTCTGCAAGGTCATTCAAGCTCCAAGGATTTTGTTTAAAAAGGCTGACTTAAAAATGAATGTGAAGATTTTAAAGTGAAATTTCTATTAAAAGCTCTAAAAGTTCCTGTTTTCAAGTTAATGTTTTTAGGCAAATGCCTGCTTTTTAAAGTAACTGCCATTTTTTCCCAATACACTTGTCAGTAACCATAAAAAACTGGGGAGAGCAGAAAAAAGGAACGATTAAAGGACAAACCTGACACTTAATATTATTATGAAAATAATACTTTTTAAAACTAACTGAAAATAAGCACTAATGGCCCTAAAACCCATCAGCAATGAAAGCTGCTACCTGAAATCCCTCCCACAGAGTGTCAATATTTGTGTTATTCAAGCTCTGAGTAAGAAACAAAAAATCAAATAAACTTTATATTGGTCAGACCCCATTCTTCAAATGGCAGGCTTGGATTTGGTGGAAATCAATATGAACGGGTCCAAAACTGGAGAGGGACTCTTCATCAGGGACTGTAGTGATAGGACACGAGGTAATGGGTATAAACTAAAACAGGGGAAATTCAGATTGGATATAAGGAAGAAGTTCTTTACTGTGAGGGCAGTGAGGCACTGGAACAGGCTGCCCAAGGAAGTTGTGAATGCTCCATCCCTGGCAGTGTTCAAGGCCAGGTTGGACAGGGCCTTGGGTGACATGTTTTAGTGTGAGGTGTCCCTGCCCATTGCAGGGGGTTGGAACTAGATGATCTTAAGGTCCTTTCCAACCCTAACTGTTCTATGATTCTATGAAAACCAAGGAGATTATCTTCATGGTCCCTGTCAACTCAGAAACACCCCAGGTGGAGAAAACAAATAAAATATTAGTAAGACTTTCTAGGGAAAACAATTACATGGTATTGCCATGGCTTATTGTAAGAAGGGAAAACAGTGCACATAAGGGTTGATATTGTCATTTATGAACACTTGCTTGACAGGTTTTTCAAGGTCAGCTCTGAGATCGCTTGTGATCACTCGTACTTGAATAGATAGCTCTCCATGTCCAATTCTGCAAGTTGAGGCTTCCTAAACAGACTCTCATCCTGCATTGCTCCACACACAAGCATTTCCTGTTTTACTATTGGCCATATTTTGAGTTTTTATAGCCCAAAGGAGAAGCTAGTGACATAAAACCCCACTTGAGTTCCCCCTTGAGTGGAAACCAATGCGCACTCTGCAGACTGCTCACAGGCAATGCCTTCTTTAGCAGCTGTCAACCCCATAACATCTTATCAACCTATCAACCCCATGTATAGATCCTGGGAACCAATGCACTGCAGGTGGCAAGCAGACAAAAGTGGTGCCTTGCACGCCTTCTTCATCCAAAGTAAAATATAATATATTGCTTCTCGTAGCAAGTGACTGTAATCTTACAATGCAGCTTTTTCTTAACAGCCTTACTGTGGGACTCCACACTTGCATACTAGAAAGCTTGAAAGTAGAGAGAGGGAAAAGCAAACACTTAGGGGTGGCCAAGGAACTTAAGTCAATGGCAAGAATAAAAAAGCACCAATCATATTTTTCCTTTTAGCAGGTTCATTTAAACTTTTTCCTGTTGCCTTGATGCTCTTCCCCATTAAATAATTGACTTTGAAGAAGAAAATAAAATGTCAAGAAAAGCTGAAGAGAAACATCATTGCCTTGTGAGGCAACATTAAGAGTTTGTTTCCAGGAAATGGATGATGATGATTGAAAATGCCACCCTGAAAATAAATCTATAGGGAAGAAGTCATCTTTCCAAATTTGGCGCTACATGGTTATCTGTAAATAACTGCTAGAATTCAATATGATTTCCTTCAAATTGTTTGTAAAATAGTTATGTCTAGTGCAATTTCCTATTATCCTGTATAATACCCACAGAAGTAAATGATGTTCAGTTTAAAAAGAATGCATGCTCTAAAGAAAGTTGCAATTAGAAGATGTGTGAAGCAGTGGCCAAAAGATCTTTTATGTGTCACTAACAGAAACTGCTGGCAGTAATTTAAAATAATATTTAAGGATATTTTGTAACTGGTGTACAAAGTCAGTAATAACTCTTCACTATCAGGAAGAGCTGATAGTTCACACGATCCTGAGGCAGCAGGATTACACAAGGGAAAGTGAAATTGAGTGTATAGGCCATTCACAGCTAAGTGCCCAACACCAGAAGTTGGAGCCACCTGTAATGTAAAGCAACCACAGGGTGCTTCCAGCTGACCAAGGGCTAAATCAAGAATCCAGGAGTGAAAATATGACTTACAGCACTTTGTTCTTGCTTCTACTGTATGATGCTGAAAATATACCTCAATATCACTCATGGGTCTAGTATAAACATATATACATCAGATAATTATAAATCTACCTCACTGAAAGGAGGAAATGGCATTTGCATTCATAAACTCTGCTTTATCTGTCTGTGCATACAAATAAATGCATAATAAAAATATGGGGGAAATATGAGAAAAAATGTTCTTTTTCCAGCAAAGATGTTTCTCATTTTTGAGTGACTAATTGACTTTTTCCATCTGCAGCATAATAAAATTATAGGAAATTTTAAGATGATAACACAGTATCTCTCAGCATAAAATGGTTAGAGGATAAGAAATCAAAACCAGGAAAATAATAACTGCTAGAGGCATAGGTCACTTGTTTTGGTGTAGAATGTACTAGCCACATTAACTTTGTTGTACACCTCAAACTTCTAATCTACAAATAAGGTCAGATATGCATTTTCCTGAATTTAGGTGAATTCAAAGCACCACCAAAATAGAAAGAAAAAAAAGAAAAAAAAAAGACGAAAGTCCAGTTCTACTAAGGAATATTTTTCCAGTTGAAATCCATTGTCTATTTTCCATGGTCATTTTTCACACTAGAGCAAAAATGCTGTCATGATAGACAACAGCTGCATCCCTGAGCATTATACACCCCTGCACTTCACAGAAGTGAATATGACTATGCAAACAACTCTAAACATCAGAACATAAGTCAACAACCATAAGTAAAAAGCAATTGAATATTCTAGTGGGAAAATACTGTGATGTCAGATTACTCAGACTGCAATACAGTTTCTGTGTTTGACATACCTGTCTGTTGATGTTTAAACATACTGCCTTTGGCAAGAGGATAAACATAAAACAATATAAGTATACTTAACTGGAAAATGAATGTTTCTGTAGCTTTTGGTTTGGTTTGGTTTTTTTTTTTTCTGCAGTAAACTGATCTATTTGCCTTTAAGCCATTAACAATTAAGGCTATCAAACTGCTGTTCCTGAGCACCTGAAAAAGCTCATTATTAATATGCACAATATTATAGATGCTTTTGATGCCATTTCTCTTTTTGTCTTCAAGTTTACTGAGCAACAAAGGCCACATTAACAAGGCAGCATGAAGAAGCAAAGGGTGAGACAGTGAAAAATTGAGTTAAAGAAAGACAGACACTGGGAAAGTCTTAGCTTTGTGAATTGCACCAGTTTATTAGCAACTACTTTCACACACAGATGTGATATTTATGTTGTGGAACAGGTGAGCAAAATCACCATAAAGAAAAGACAACACTGAGATTGCAATCCATTAAAAAGCAATTCTTTGAATGGATTGCAATCAGGCCTGTGCAGAGGTATAAAGCTCTGTAGCTCCTAAAAGCCTAAAAAAAATCACTGTAATCAATGAAGCTGCTGAAAAAAATCTCAACGAAAGTTGCAAAACTTAAATGCCTAAACTCCTCCTCCTTAGGCAACCTCCCAGAACAGTTGACCATTCTTGATGCCAATTCCAAGCAAAAATGTGATCAGTGCCAGCAGACTTTGGGAACAGATTGTTTACATATGCACCCCATCATTCCATATGAACTCCCTATGGCCCTTCTATTTTTGTCTAATGGTTCTGTGTGTCTCCAGCTTTATTTCACTCCTCAGAACTTGGGACTTCAATTCAAGTAATTCAAGGTATAGTTAAGCAGCTGCTTAAGTCCTTTGATCAAAAATAACTGATAAATCAGTTTCTAATCTCTCATGTGGGAATATGCAACTTTCCATTGGAGTCTGCTCTGGTTGGAGCTTCCACCTTTGGCACTGCTGCAGATCAAAGGCATATGTTACCAGAGTATTTTCCACTAAATACTTAATCTACTTAGCCTATACCTTTAAAACCTGAAGTTACTCCCCCAGTGTCCCACGAAGTCTTTCTATGGGAATAGGGTTAGAAACTTTCATTCCCACTTGTTTTTCTTTACTGATTCTTTGTGTTAAAAGCAGCTTAAATATTAACAGACTCTATACAAGAGTATATGAACTCACAGACATTACTTACATTAAATAAGCTACTTAGTCTGCTTTTTTACTATTGTTTCTACAGAACATCATCAATGTTTCAACTGTGCAAGCTAGAATTCACATCAGCATATGCTCCAGGATGTAGCTACATTTCCATTGCAACATATATATTAGTAGCAGCCAAAGTTAACACAGGTCTTCCACTTTAAGAAATGTTTTCAAATGCTTTAGCATCTATGCTGGCAAAGCTTAGTCTCTGGTCAGTGGAATGTACTTTTCTCTTTATAAAGCCTTAACTACATTTCTCAAGTTATCTTTTGTTTATTTCTCTTGTATTTTAAAAATAGCCATCTCTAAGCTGTATATTTCTAACACTCTGCAGACACTGAGACCACTCTGACCAGCCCAGTTTGTTTTGTAGACTATATTGACAATTAAGAAACACAGGCAGCGAAGAAAACTAAGCAGAGAGATTCAAAAATTATGAATAGCAGAATGTGTTTCATGGCAGTCCAACAGCTTCTCCCAGCTGGGGTTTTGCATCAATAGTATTGCATTGGATGTGCCTTTGATGCTGTTTTTTCAGGCATACCAATTCAAAGAGTTACAGCATCTGGAACGCTCTGCTGAGCAAAACACGTTGTCACTTAACCATTGGTCCACAAAGTAGCTCCAGGCAGAAACCAGTCTTTGTTCTTTTTTAAAGACCTGACCTGGCTCCAGCCTCACTCTGAAAGGAATTCACTTCTTGCAGGTCTGGTTAACAGGGCCCAAATCTCTAGAAGAAGGTGGTGGTCTGAGGGTTAAAATTAATCTTATACTAAGACCCTAAACCTTGAATAAAGTCTTGAGTTGCTTTTCAGCATTTTAAATAGAAAGTTACCACCATGAGTTTGCTTTAATCTTCTAATCATTCAGTAAAGTGTTTCCTGTCATTCTTATGGAGTGGATGGTTACTGGCTTTTGTTTGCTGACAGTTTTTTTTTACATGGGTTCCATTCTGAGGTGACCTTGCAGAGAGCAGAAGCTGATTCTGAACAAGCTACTGGGAACTGTTTCCACAGCACTTGTCTGCACTATTTTCTCTGAAATATATAGCTCCCATTTGCAAGCCTGTCTCAAGTTTATTCCTTTAATGAAAAATGAAGACATCAGAAAATACTGTCTTTGAACTAATCAGTCATTGTGTTCAATTTTCTCTTTAGTTGCTCTCACCATGTTATCAGTAATATCCAAACAGGCACTCAAATGTATTCATGCACAGAAGTGAATATATTTCTACAAGAAGCATTTAAGGAGACCTGAAGTTTACTATACCTCCTTTTTTTTTTTTTTATGCTTAATACATCAGGGAATATTTACTAAATAAATACTTTATCTACAATTCAAAATTAAAATGAGTCCCAAAAGCCCCAGAGTTGCATATCACATGAAAATGGGATTTTTTTAATGTGGGAATCTGACATTGGTTCCTCACTGGATTTGCTGAAATTAGAACACCACAGTCTTCAGAAAAGTTGGAATAGGATACTTACTTGTATTTTTGCAGATAGTGTCTTTCTACTCAGTTCCAAGAAACCCAAATTAATCTGTCCCTAATTAGCAGATTATAGTTATGCATAAATGCTTAATATGTGGAGCTTTAAAATCTCTTATTTGTTTGGTTTTATTTTTAGATCATGTATTTTTAAGGACTAAAATGCAAGAGAATTGAGACCAGCTGAAGGCTGAAAAAGAAAACTGCACGTAGGAGAAGATCAGACATTAACTTCTCCCAAGATTCAAGTCATTTGTTTGCAAAAGTACAGGGGAGAATGTGTTGAATTTTCCCATTTTGTAGGTAGTGTTTGTAGGTAATGACACTCCAGTGATCTGAAGCACTGAAAAAGTGGATGCTTGCAAGTATGTAGAATACTTCCGAGAGTGGCAACCTTCAGGCCCTACTTGCATGCTACTCACAGCTCTTTTTCAATGGAAAACAAATTTTCAAAATGAAGAAGAAAAAACCCTCACATCTCTAAACCAGAAGAGGGCAGGGAACCACGAGAGCTCCTCTGCTAATGTTTCACTAAGAGAGGAGATAGAGTTGGAGCTTATGAACGCAGGGGATAACTTAAAAGACTTTCCCTTCTTTAATCTTAAAAATAATTCAGAAGACAGATGTTTCCAGTACTGTGTGGTAACAGCAATGTCAGCAGTCCTCCAAAAAGTAGGGAGCTTTCTGCTGATCAGCTGCACAAGTTGAGATCACTACCTCATACAGTATGGTCTGAAGCTTGAACTGAGAATTATCTCAAGATACGCTACTATGCATACTGAGAAAAGGTGTGCTCAGCCATCTGCATGCTGCTTTTTTCTCTTTTTTTTTAATGACATAAAATAATAAATTAAGTCAATATCAATTAGGAAAAGAAAAAAAAAAAAATGCATCCCAGAAGATTTAGCAGCTTATCACAAGAATATATATACCTGCTTGAGAAGGCATGTAATTGCTCTTTCATAAATATATCTGCAATGGGAATCCTTGCTTGAGAGAAAAGCAACTCTGATATTAGGTTATCATGTCTTCTTGACTCTATTGCAGCAATTTATATCAGTTACAAAATTGTTCTCAGACAGACAATATGCATAGCTATTGTGCCCTGTTTTTACAAGAGTCAAAGGGAGTTAAGTGTTAAAGAATTTATGTTTAAACATAGATCAATATCCCAAATGTCATGTGAAATATTTGTGGATAAATTTGTCCATTAGATAATTTGGGTTCTAAAAAGCATAACATAAACCAAGTTCTCTAGCACTTTCTCCAAACTAGTTGTACATTTTACATCTGTTGGCCACATTTTGCCAAGACAAATAAAGTAGAAACACCAAAAAGGTAACAAATTGCTGTCAAATATTCCTTTTTATAAACTGTTCTTTAAACTAACCAAGCACATTAACTCTGGCTCTTGATTTCTGCTGAAGTAAGCATGTGTTTTCTTGGAATAACCTTAATACACCTAACTCACACTACACTTCAAAAAAATACATTATGAATTTTAATGAATATTACATTTCTCTCAGATTTTTGCTACTAATGCTGTCCTCTTACTGTGGGAGCTAGAGAAAGAGTTTTGTGTTTTCCATAAAGCACAAATGGAATGCAAGAAAACATTTTTAACTTCAGTTTAGCAAATCAAGTTTTGGAAATTACTTGCATGGTGCACTTGACAGCAGACACCAACAATTCCAGATAAACTACCATGCAACATGTCTTGGTCTGACATGTTGTTACTTGATTTTACATCTGAGGAGCTCCACTAAGGGAACGTACTCAATATTAGTACAAGTGAGACAAGAAACCTGTATTAATGGAGTTTAGTCAATCATCAAGAACAGCAAGATGTCAGCATTTGGAATTCAGCTAAATTGTTCTTATAATGGATTCTATTAATTGAATTAATTTTCATGTCTAAGCAGGATCTAACTAGGGTCATATTTGCAATGACCATCCAATTTAGTAATCAGCAACCAATTTAGAAATTCAGTATTTCCTGCATTTTTGAGTGCCACGTTTTAGATTAGTAAACTCAAAAGAGCCGGATTAATTTTGCTTCGATGACAAAGGTAATACAAACACAACTAGGCTGAGACAGTCACCTTTTGTCCCAGACAAAGTTTATGGATACAGCAGATATATTGACACTGAGTACACACCCATACTATGTTTTGTATTCTGTGAAAAGTAGTCAGCCATATGAAAATTTTTATGTTTGCCCAGCATTAACAAGAATCTACCCCTGTAGCTGAGAGCTATTCTCAGCAGAAAAGTTATAGACTTAACATACTTAGACTATGGGTCTCCCAAATAATTAAGTCATTTTTCTGTTGGTTTTATTGTGGGGTTGGTTAACAGTCTCTAAAACATTCAGTATGCTTTTCATGATAATTATTTCTCTTTCCAGAGCTTCCAGACTGGCTTTCAACAGGCACTAAATACATACCACGAAACATTTTAAAGTTAATAAATGTTCCAAAATAATCTCTCCATCTGAAAAATCACCTCTCCACCTGAGGGAAAAAAACCTAGAAGCCATTCCTCTAAATGTTATTATTGTACTGTATTGTAAAACTGCCTTTGAATGAAAGGCAGAGCCTTCCTACAGGCCTCAGGGAATCTTGCTATATGGTCCAGAGAGGAATAATCAGAGGGGTGAAAGTGATTAAAGAGTTAAAACTATATAAGGGAGAAAAGGGGAGGGAAGGTTCTTGAGAGATATTTTTGCTTTTTTGAAAGGGAAAAGAAAAGGCCTAGCAGATACAAAAGTAGTATGAAGGATGACAAATAAAGCCCAGCCAGACTGTGAGGAGTGCAAGGAAACATCTGAGTATGCTCAGAGACTATACCTTGCCAATTACCATTTAAGCTGATTATAAAAAGGAATCCTCCTGCTCACCAGAGGTCCCATTCACCTCACTGTCCTGTTTGCCTTATCTCTAGGCCAAGAAGAAAAACGATTTCCAAAGACATATATTAGAAGAAAGGCTAACAAGATTACAGGAGTATGAGTGACATGCAGATTAATCATTAGTTTGCAAAATCAGACTTGAAGAAACAAAGAGATTAAATTAATGTAGAAACAGCAAATCTTTCTGGATCATCTGCTCTGTTTAATTAATTTAAAATCAGAAATTAGGTTTTTGAATTTATTTAAGGTGATCAGATTAAAAATTTCTTACAATACTAATTCAGGTAATGAGAATAAGAGAATTCTATACCCATCAGAGAAAATAAAAGATTAGAAAGTCTACAGAGTAAAGTTTATTCTGCAATGATTTGCTACTTCTAGTTGTGACATGCAGTGTATTAACATAGAGATCTAGCAAATGGGGAAGTAATGAAAACTAATCTAATCTAAAAAATGTGTATTTCATAATGAGGAAAGTTCAGAAAAAATACAGCAAGTAAAGTGAATAAACAGATTCATTTTTTATTTCTTCACCATTCAGTCATTTATTTATGTGACCAGAAAACATTCCTATTGCTTTAGGAACTAAACAAAAATTTAGTTGAAACAAAGCACTGTGGCATCAACGTCATAATTTGAATATAAGGAAACAAAAGACGTATAAAGTGTTTCCATTATGATTTTATATATGTGCATGTAAGTACAACTATACTTCAAAATTTGTTGGGTGTATAAATAATATATGGAGGGAAAAAAGAAAAAAGTCCCTGAATTGAATGTAAACAGAAATAAAAGATAGTGGACCACATTGTAGGTACAGAAACCGATCAGGTGGAGAATGGGCAGTGCACTTATATATCACTAAAGATGTCTCTGTTGCATGCATTTCTTGAACTGTTTTTCAGATAAACACTTTCTGAAATAAACGAGTCCTGAGAAAGAATTTGAAGATTAGCAGGTAAAAGACTCAGCAAGGAAGAGAAGGCAGGATGAAAACAGCAACTAGGGCTAATAAAAAAGTGAAAAATACATCACATTTTAAAGCATTCATGACCCAGCTATCTAAGAAACAACCCATGTTGCCTATGGCCTGTGTTAAAACACAGAAGCAGTTAACCTGGGTTTGAAACATGAGAATTATGGCAGCCTGATATCTTGTTCCAAGCTGATAAACCAGTCAAGGACAGAAAAAAACAAGTCTTGGGGAATGTCAGGTCTGAGAGCAAATTCCATTTAAAGCATTAGATTATAAGAAACAGTATCTCTAGACTTGTGTAAGGAAAAAACTTTCTTATCTGGTAATCATTGACTATTTTATAGACATCTTTAGGAATCTAAACTCTCAATTCTAGACCTATTAAACTTGGCCTATGATATTGTGTAACATTACAGCTAGTATAAGGAAATGTTATAAAATAAATTACTGAATTATTATTAAGAAGTTTAAGCTGCAATGGTATTAAGAAATGGTTAAAATACCATTAAGAACACTGAGTAATGTTATAAAATAGTACAAATAGATCTTAGGAAAAGGATAGTAAGAAATGCAGGCAGTATTTATATGCCCAGTGGGTTTTAGACATGCTAATGCATATGTGATTAGAAAGCTGTGAAGATAAGAAACAAGACTGAAGTTGGGCCTTTTTACAGTCAAAAGTCAGTTCACACCTAATGAGCAGCATGTGGATATATTTTATGGAGTATAAGAATATAGTGGATTAGGAATAAACACAAATATTCAATGATTTAATTAGCAATTAATTTGGTTTTGTAAGAGTGAATCAGTAGATTGAAATAATACTTATTAGTATTAAGATATAAGAAAGTGCAGATTCTTCTACATCAACTCCATAGACAGTTTGGATGTTTTATTTTTGCTATATTGAGCTGACTAAAGGACCAACACTTTTTTGGACCACTCTGTCACCTTTGAGGTTGGAGTGCATTTGGTGTGTATCTGGAGTGAAGCTTCCAGTTAGTTTCCTCTAAAATGGCTCTATTCCATATGCCTCAAAATTGTTCTGCAAACTGAACTGAAATTAGGGAATTTACTTTAACATTATATTACTACTCTGAAACAAAACAGGACTTAATTTACCTTATATAGAAGACAGTTTTTATGTAAAATGAGATTACATATTGTTAACAATATTCAACTACTTCAAGACAAGTGTTCTTCCAGGGTTCCCATCTAGAGATACCCTAAGAATTTATATATAATTTTATTTCTAAACTTAAATAAATTGGGTAAGATTTTTCTCCAAGGGGATGGCCATCTGCTAGCACTCTTTAACCCAGCATTTTTCTTTTTAATCAAAACATATGTTCTTTTGCTTTGGCATTTTGCATGTATTCTTAGAGTTGAAACATACCATGACTCCCAAACTACCTGAGACATCCTATGTCTTATTTATATCATTTTACTGAGTGTCTCAAAGCATTAACTAGAATTATTTTCATGTTGTAAAATTCTACATTCTTGAATTCTTTCTGTTCCCAGCTAATATACAAACAAAGCAGACCTTTGAAAAAACAAGCCAAACAGTAAATTAAATGCATTTTCCCCTTTCCACTGCAGCATAGAAGAAAGATAGCTTTTTCAATTAAATACTTTGTGATTCCAACTGCATTTCCTCTTCCTCTTTGTTTGGAGGAATGTACATGTGTAAAATACAAGAGCAACTGTCAAGAGACTTGTGCAATGACATGTTCCTGCTGAGCTACAGGGGTATCCTTAGATCAGACCTTGCTAGACCAGAGCAAGCTCATCAGAGTTTCTCATGGGTTGACTGATGAGAAAATGCTGTCACTCTTACAGGTAAAACTTCTCCTTTGGTGGCTTTAAGAAAGAACAATTCAGTTGCCTGAAGACATCAGGATGAAGGACACTAGTTCTAAGAGCTCAGTTTTTCTTTTTTAAGCCTTGGAATTCAGGTTTAAGCCTGCCAAAGTATAACTCCAAGGTCTGCCCAAGGTTAAAGTTGAATGATAGTGAGTACTGAGAACTAACTGCTGTCATCAGCTATCCATGTCCCTGCAGATTTTTGCATGGTTGAACCGTAGTACTGAATACAAAAGAGAACAGTCAACTTTTTTTGGTGGCCTCAGATCCAAACTTATTCACAGTCCATACTGGTAACAGTATACACAGAACAGCCTTAGTAGAGAGAAGTAATTGTTGGTGAAATGCAAGTTTTCCATGTGAGTAGGAGCTCAGGGCTCTGATAATCACTTCCTGATAAAATCGACAAAACTGTCTTCAAAAGCCAAAAAACCAAACTGGTGTCAGTTTCAAAATCAAAGATTTATCTCCATCTATTATTTCTTACTTTTAAATGTGCAGTACAGAAAGCATATGATACGGATGACAAAGTAAGAATTTGATGGTGTAGCTATTTATTTTATTTTGCAATATAAAGCCATGAAAAGAGGATTTGCTTCAGAGAAAGAGGGAGGCAAAGACACTTTTTCCATTTGTAGAAATGGAAAAAACACATGGCTGTAGTAATTTTAAATACTGGGCTTGTCTAGAGTTCTCTATGCCTCTCTAACTTATTTTAAAAAATATTATTGTGATATTCTTTGGTATTTTTAAGCTTTATTTTTAAAAATATTTTTCCAGATATTTGTAACAAGATAAAATTGAAGATTGTTTTTGAAGGTACTTATTTTCAATTTTTTAAAATCTTTTTTCTCTTTTGTATAATCTGGTAAGGTAGAAATGTGAAAAGCAAACATTTTTATGATTTGTCTATTGATTTTTTCCTATGGCAAAAGGCAGAAAAAACTACAGATGCACTGAAGCAATAAAATTCTTTGTTTGAACTTGAAATGGAGGTATTATTATTATTATAATTTTTAGCTACTTTCATGTAATGTAAATAAAAATCTTCTGCCTTTTAAACCAACTGTTATATATGGCTTTTTATTCTATAACACATAAAGAACGTGAATTATATAAATTTCCATTCAAAACTTTTATAAAGTCACTACAGATATAAAAAGATAATAACACCAGTTCTATGGCCTTCACATTTAAAGATTTCTATTATTATTCTTACAATTCTCAGTGCTTTAGGGAACCATATAGGATCTTTCCAGCAGATAACTTAACATCCACATATGTCTGAACATCTACTTATCAGAGACTTTTTCATTTATTAGATAAAATACCAACACTATATTTCAAAGTAATAGACTTTAAATCTTATGGACC
>WTXV02026649.1:0-10170 GCA_009823435.2 Nymphicus hollandicus | reverse complement strand
CCATTCTACTGAATGCCTTTGAAAATACAGCTTGTTGTATGCAAGGCTGCTTCTCTAAAGCTGGATGTTGTTCTTGCTGATAGATGAATGAAAAAGAGTTACTTTGCTTTTGAGTATATGCAAGCTTAAGTGTATTAATGTTTTCCTTTTTCTTGAGATACATTTGTTTTACAGGTACAAGTAAAAATGGTGAGTAAGGGTTATTGGTAGCTCTCAAGTGAGCCTAATAGGATTTAAATCAGCATGTTTGATAGTGTGTTGGAGTAGAAGATCCCCTACACGTCTGATGTTTCAATGGCTGGTGGTGAAATGTATAATGCTGATTTTATGTCTCCTATGTCTTCCATTCCATATGGATGCATAATACCATTCTGCTCTTTGTGTAGGTCTAAGTTCCTTTTATTCCGAGCTAATGAAAGGACTGGGCGCTGGTGGACGTCTATGGGAACTTATTGAAAGGAAGCCCCAGCTTCCGTTTAATGGTGGGTTCTTGCTTTTTACTATTACCATCAAACTGAACGCCTGGAGAAGAGGGAATCTGGGAAAAAGAAAAGCAAAGTAAATGATTTGTTCTAGGAACAGCAGGACAAGTGAAATCTTGATTGCTACTGATGGGTGTTTGTGTCCCTTATCCACAGTTACTGTTTAACCAGACATGGGCCTGTGCCACCATATGCTGTGGCTAGTTGGGGGTTACCTGTGTGTTGCATCTGGAAAGAGTTCAGGGTTTTGAGTTGCATGTCTTTAGCATGAACAAACACTATTCAGTTGTTGCCCTGGTGCTGCCAGTTTTCACAAGACTGGTAGGAACTGCATCAGTGAGACTCTGTCCTTTGGGAATGCAGCACTACTGTCTGATTAGTTTGCTTTGTACGGATATGTGTTGCTGGCATTTAAGAGGGCTTGAAGAAATTGTGTTTCTTTGTCTTACCTATTATAAGCTTGTTCTAGTACTGATAGTCTTCTAAGGTAGTTGTTTGTGTCAAACACTGCTCTCCAGAAAGAAGCTGGTTGTATTTAACTTTGGCATTCATTTTTCTTGGTGGTTTGTTAATGGTATTTTACAAACTGAAATTCTAGTTTCAGTGAACTGTTACCTAAGAGGAGTTGTGCCTCTGATTGGTCTCTGAATACACTGTTGTCCTGAATTTATTAAATACACTCTCATTAAAAAAAAAAAACAAATCATAAAAAGTCATTAATGCAACAAACCTAGCAGCAGCTTTATGCCAGTGACAGCCTCTTCTTAAAAGCTACATAGCAGGTATTGGAGAGGGAACTGTTCTTGTTCAAAGAGAAGGGTGTTTCAAGTGACTTTTGTGGCTTGGTGAAAGGGTAGGAAGTGATTTGCAATGTTTATCTTTTTTCATGTGTTCTATGGCAACAGGACTTTGGCCTGCAACAATGCCATTTTATTTTATCAGTTCTTATTGGCAACATTTAAATTGTTTAAAATATGTTTTAGAATTCAGCTAATTCTACCAGAAGTGAACATCGTTAGTCATTAGATATTATCAAGATGCAAATTCTTCTTGCTATATGTTCACTGCTGGTGAGCAACCTGAAATTGCATTCAGGAATGAGTGGTCTACCACACTAATTCAGTCATGGCTGAAATATAACCCCTGTGGTCCTGAACTGTGGCTTGCAGCTATCCCTACATTTCACACAGAGATAGATATTTCTTTTGGGTGTCTGTAAAGCAAGTTCCAGGAGGGCTGAGCTGATTTTCATTTCTGTTCATGTTTCTGTATTTTATTATTTGTCATATAGAGGGAGTCACATTGGGCAAAGACACATTCAGAGGTGCTTTGGAATTCAAGGATGTTGAGTTTGCATATCCAACGCGTCCAGAAACATCAATTTTCAAAGATTTTAGCCTTTCCATTCCAGCTGGCTCTGTTATGGCTCTGGTTGGCTCAAGTGGTACAGGGAAATCGACTATTGTATCCCTTCTGCTGAGGCTGTATGATCCTATCTCAGGTATGGTTTTTGTGTTGTTCTCATTCATGACAATTGATGCTTTGCATTTCATGTACACCTTAAAAGCAGTCAGGGATCCTGTGCTTAAGGTCCTGATGTGACTGTTCCACTGATGCACTGTGCTTTCTTCTGGGGTGTACAGTTACCTTGTGGTGGTGCCTCCTTGGCTTTGCATTTCTGATCCACCAGTATGTGATCCCCAGGGGTTGTTGTTCTTGACTGTTCTTTCTGCCTCTTTTCAGTACTTGTCAAACACACTTGACTCTACTGTTCTTAATTTAAGGTACTATCACCGTTGATGGCTTTGATATCCGTCAGTTAAATCCACTGTGGTTCAGAACAAAGATTGGAACAGTGAGTCAGGTGAGGAAGAAAAGTAATTCAATTAAATAATTTTGTGTGATCAGCTAGCTGTACCTCACTTTGCTTCTTTTTGAAACTCCATAATCTTGCTCCTCAGTGAAACCTCTCCCTTTCACCATAACTGCTGTTGCGTGTGCTTTGTTCTAAAATTAAATATTGAGAGCTAGTCCCATTTTTCTGTAGTGCGTTTTTACACAATCACAGCAACTCAAAGTGCTGGCTTAGAAGAAAAGTGTGCATGTGGAGACTGGGAAGTACATTGTCGCAGATTGTATAGGTATACCATCTTGATGTTTGCTATGATTTGTTGAAGAAAGTAACACGAAGCTTAATATTTAATTAACATTTCCTATTAATGGAAGTTACACAATCATATTTTGCACAACCGTTTGGAAACTGACCTCCTGTGCTCTCTGTTGTTTCCAGGCAAACTCAATTCCAGTAGGAAAGCATGAAAATGCAGCACTTTTGGCATTACTTTTGTAGCATTCCCTCTGTAGCAACCCCAAAACTCTGGAAATACAGAGAGATGTTCAGTGATCTCTTAAACATGAACCACTTGACCAGCTAAAATATGTATGTTAGTTCCATCATCTCCCTAGATGCTTCATAGTGTAATTAACTATTAGGTTGATGTCCTGGTTAAAAGCACCAGGATAACTGGGTATATATTGCATTTCAAAGCATCTACTTTATGTAATAACGCCACCAAAAGCTTTTGTGCAAAAATGCTTTTCCTGTGGTCACATTAGCATTTGTCTTTTTGAATGTATGTATTCTATTTGAGTTACCAGTAGGAGCTTCATACTGATATTTATACTTCTTTGGTTTGAATTCAGTTAATTCTAGTTTACATACCTGTTTGTGTGGATAAAAATAAATTAATACTGGGGCTTTCAAGTGGGATTTATGTTATTTGAGATATAGACAATGCATGCATGTAACTACAGATCTACCATATTAGTAATGTTTTTTAATTTATCAGGAACCAATTCTGTTCTCCTGTTCCATTGCTGAAAATATTGCCTATGGTGCAGAGGATCCTTCTACGGTGACTGCAGAGGAGATTCACAAAGTTGCTGAAATAGCTAATGCTGCTAGTTTTATCAGAGATTTTCCAAATGGGTTTGACACACTAGTTGGAGAAAAAGGTGTTTTGCTTTCAGGTACATCTTTCTATTGCTTATTTTCAAAGTCTTGATTCTATAGAGGGAATTAAGAATTCTATCACTTTTTGTTACCAGTTGTTTCTTAAAGTCATAGCCTGCCATAAGTATTGAAAAAACCCCTCCTTTATCTCCCTTCTTGCCCTAAAGTCCATGTGCCTAATTCTGCTCAGCCCAGGCATTTGGCTAGAATCACTTCGCTTCTGGTTTCCTATTTCAGTTTACTGAGCTTTTCCCCCCAGGTGGACAGAAGCAGCGAATTGCGATAGCTCGAGCTCTGCTCAAGGTAAGCCAGCACCCAAATAGCTCTTTAACTGCTCTGTGGGGAGGTGGAAAGGGTTAAAATAGAGGCAGTCTTTCAATGGGAAAGGTGGAAAAACATTTTTAAAAAGAAAATTATATCTTTTACATCAATGTGGAAGTTTAAAAGGGCTGAGTGGCTCAACTAGAGAATTTGCTTATGTAAGTGCTTCTTCCTATCTTTTTGATAGTTGTTGCCAAGACCTGTGGTAAATCATTGTATAATGGGTCACTTTCAGAAGACCAAGTCAAGGATGAAGGAAGACTTGAGACATGTGGTGCTAATAAACTCATACGTGACACTTCTGTCCCTGTGGTCAGATCCCTATTGCTCCTAGGTTGAGTTTTCTTGGTTGCGACTTACTAGCTCTATAGATGCCCTGTCTTGGCTTTGAGGGGAGATGGTCTGGATTTCGGGACAACTATTTTGGGCACATTTATTCCTTCAAGGGTTGGCTTTGGTCTGCTTTTGGGGCAGGCTCTGTGCTGCATGAATTTGAGGAGACTTCTGAGGATCAGAAGGACAGGGACAGCCACGGGGCCTCGCAGGTGGCATTTTGGTGCTGATGCTCAGCTGGAAGTTCTGGCCCTTGCTGAACCCAGCTTACATTCATGTTAAGCTGCATAGGTCTCTAGCATCTTAGCATGACCAGTTCTGCTAGATTACTAGGAATTCCTCATTATGCCAGTTCTTTTTTACCATAAATGCTGAAAAGCTGATTGCCTTTCATGTCAAGTACAGTTCATGGGGATAGAGACTTTATTTGGGAGGAAAAAAGAAGGTTGTAAGAATTGAGTAGTTTATATATATGTGATTGGGAGTGCAGTGGAGTCCCCTCTCTTCCCGATAAAGTCTGAACCTTTACTCTCAACTTTATCAAGCAAGTTTGGAGTATGTACTGTAATTCAGAAGAAGCTTCTTAGGGATTTGAGTGTTGGTGGTTGGTGGGTTTTGTTTGGGTTTTTTTTTTAATTATTATTTTATTGAATTAGGAAGAATTCTTAAATGCTAGTTCTTAAGTACTATGTATTTCATCTGGGGTGAAGTACTGCTTATTGGTAGGTCTTTGCTATTTTTTGTTACTAGACAGTTATATATAGCAGACCGCAAGCAGAGAGTAGCTGAGCCTCTGTGAAAGATCCACAGAAGAGCAGTAAATACGAAATTGAATTTCTGACTGCAGTGCTGCCAAATATGCATTAAAAATCATCTCCAACCTTTAATTTATAATCTTTCAAATAGTACCAGTACTATTCTCTTACTTCAGTTTGGAAAATTGGAGGATGGAAGAGTGTTGTTCCTATTTTGTCCTCTTAGCATTTAGACTTCTTAAAAGTAATGCTTTGAATGACACTCAGTTCTTTTGGTGAAGTAAGTACACTTACTTGTAGTTTTAAGCTGTATGAATGCTGTTCTCTATTGACATAAATACAGAGATCTTATCTAGTTGTTATTATAACCAATTTTACTTTCTTCTTCAGAATCCTAAAATTCTTCTGTTAGATGAAGCAACAAGGTAAGAAAGAAAATAAATAGAAACTTAGAAATTACTTACCTGCAAAACTCACATCTGGGAGGTGTTCTCTATTCTTTCTTTCTCTGCATGCCCTTGCACAAATTATCTAGCCCCTTATTTTTGTCTGCCCACAAGGAAGTGCTTTCTAGAATGTGTGAATTGGTTAGGAGACGTGTGATAAAAGCTGCTTATGCCATGTGAAAAGGATAGCTGGTACACTGTTGTAATTTTTGATGGTGTTAAATATGTAATATGTAACTTGATTTTGAATCATCTACTTCAAGCTTTTTTGTATCTATAGTTTGAATGAAGATCTTAGTGTGAGAGATGATTACACTGCAGTATAACTTTTTTTCTTTCACTGTTATTTCTCCATGCATATATTTGCATATGAGAATGTAATGCCTGTAACTTGGATGTGTGCTTTAAGCATATTCACAAAA
This sequence comes from Nymphicus hollandicus, assembly GCA_009823435.2. Classification (NCBI taxonomy): domain Eukaryota; kingdom Metazoa; phylum Chordata; class Aves; order Psittaciformes; family Cacatuidae; genus Nymphicus; species Nymphicus hollandicus. Next base: position 4,398 of record WTXV02026649.1, on the reverse strand, counting down.
CTTGCCTGCAGTTCCATTGATTTGTAGTCACCAACAATAGCAAGGGTTTGCAGTTTTAGCAAAATGAGCCTAATGCATGCACAACTAACTTGTCTGAAAATAACTGATATTCTCCTTTCTGCCCTCCCCACTTCCTGTTTCTTACTAGTGCTTTGGATGCTGAGAATGAGTATCTAGTGCAAGAAGCTCTGGACCGGCTCATGGAAGGGAGGACAGTCCTAATTATTGCTCATCGTCTGTCGACTATTCAGAACTCTGATTTTGTTGCAGTTCTTGGCGAGGGCAGAATTCTTGAATGTGGAAAACACGATGAACTACTTGCAAATCCAAATGGACTTTTCAGGAAACTAATGCAGAAACAAGCTTTTCTTCAGAATAATGATGCTTTTGCATTAGATTTACAACCCAGAGAAAAGGGTGTATTAAAAGAAAATGTATGAGAGAATGTGTGAATACTGGAAGCTTACAAACTACAAAGAATATAACTTATGTTTCAGTTATGTAAAGTAAATGTTATATTTTTCCAAAATGTACGAAATATTCTTTTGAAACTTAAATGTGTTTAAACTTTTTATTGAAAGCTTTTTAATAATTATTGCAACTTTTTAAAACGTCTATCATATTGAGATAATTTCAGCGTATAGATTTTTCTGCTTTTTGTTGAGACCATTTAGAATCTTGTTTGCTGTAATGCACTGTATGTTGGTGTGCTGCATTCGGTATTTTAAGGGTAATTAAATGACAATCTTATCATTTTCATATCATTCACTTTCTTTTTCAAAGAACTTTTGATTTCTGTGCTTGTCAGTAGTCTTAAAATGCACGACACTAATGTACTCTGAAATTTCTGACTTCGCCACTGCACTGTCCTTCCAGTTACCATTTTGTTCTGAAATATGAAAGTTGATTATGATCCCCATCTACAGTCACTGTGGAGAATTACACATGAGAACACATTCTAGAGAGAATGGAAGCTTAAGTTGGAAGAAAGTTCTTTAAAACAAAACCCCAACAACAAAAACAAAACAAACCAAAAAAAAAAAGGCAACCAAACAAAAATCCTACCTGACTTTACATATAAGGACAAAGGAAATGTATCAGTATATTGTCAGTATAGGAAAATCTGAAATTTGCATGCATTTTCTTCCCTTCTCCATTTTCCCGGTTCTTTAGTTTCACTTCCTTTCTAAGATGATATCCAAAAGAACACACTCTTACATATATAAGGTTTTTTTCCTAAGGCATGTGTAAGTTTTTTACTGTTACTTAAATTTTCATTGGTAGAAATCCCAGGTTTTGCCTAACTGCTTTATTAGGGACAAATACTAAACTGCCTTCTCAAGGATAGCTAGTGAAATAATAGCATTACATTAATCTGAATAACTGCAGGAGGATACATTTGGCAGGAAAGAGTAGGCTTCATGTTTCTTATTTAAGAATCTCTTCCAATAGAATCTCTGTAGACTTTCTGAAGATGCCAAACCCCACCAGGTAATTTGTTAAAAAAGCTAGACACTTTCCAGCTCACATTAAAACTAATTTATGCTAGGAAAACTTGTTGCTGGAAAACGTTATTAGCAATACGTGAGATATCTACTGCAGGGCAAGCTAAACCTGTTCATCTAATGTGCCATTTATGGCACTTTGTGGCACATAGTGAAAACACTAAAGAGACCCCTGTGCTAAGGAATGAAAATAAAATCACACCCAAATGTAATTTTATCTTCTGATAGTAGTTTTACTAGAAGCAGATACTGTGCTAAAGATATGCCAGAAATACCACTGACCCAATATTCTATTTCAGTGTTGACTACCAAGCATTCTCTTTAGAATGCATTTAGAGGGGATCAAACTTTAATCCTTATTCAGGTAATATCTCCTTACATGAGATGCAACGAGCCTCGATTCATGTGTTTACACAGGTTACAGGAATTACTTGCAGCTGAACTGAATGACTGTTTATGTCTTTTTTCTGGCTGTTCTATGTCTTTTGTTCATTAGTTGTTCTTGCAGGCACTGCAATCCACAGAAAAGTGTGGCAAGCTACAGAAAAGCTCTAGTCCACAGCAAGATGAATATCTGTCATAACAGGTACACTAGATAACAGACTTTATTCAGTTTAGAGCCACTCAATAATCCTTGGAACAAACCACAGACCTCAACAAGGTGAGAAAATAAAGTTCTGTAGTCATCTGCAAGTAGAAAGCTTTAATGGACAGCTTCAGATTTGTGGTTTACACATGTACAGTGTATGTGGTGTGTGCACATCGCATGCTGTATGCTTCCACAGCAGCACTAGTCAGCTCTGGATATGGTTTCATTTTGAACTGTAGCTAGCTTAGTGAGGAAAAAGGTGTGAGAAAGAGAAAAAAATATCAAGCATTGCATTATTTTTGTTACAGAGTTGAAGAACTTCCTGTCTAAGGTGGAAACTGTTGGTGTATTGCCACTGTTTCCGCACATTTTCAGCTGTCTTGAATGGGGAGAATTGTGTCCAGTTGCTTAAGGGGTCTTAAACTCATGATGCAATGATCCAATAGATTCATACTCTGACCTATTAGGGAACTCTGTATTCTGGTGAGCAAGACATTACGTTTCTTAGCCTATGAAGAAGAAAATGGTAGTGATCTTTTATACACATCTTTGTTTAAGCATCTCCATAGTCCCCCAAGACATAATCCACCAATTTATGAGAATTCATAATAGAGCTGGCTGCTGTCCTTTCAAACTAATCTTTCTGAATAGGAAGGCTGTTATTTGTGGCTAGTCTATCAAAGCAGTTTTCTACACTGTGTTTCAATTCATCAATCAATAAATAAAAAACAGAAGGAGTATCAATCCCGTATATTTTGAAGTTGTGGCTCTAATATAAGCCCACTATTTCCATTCTGTTAGTTCAAGACCCCACTAGTATTGTCAGAATTCCCTGCTGGACATTCACCTTTTCATGTGAAAAACAAATATCACATGAGTCTCAGCTGAAGAACTGGGAATATCAGCATAAGCTATTTGTGTTGAAAATGAGATTTAAATGTTGAATTGTATCTTCCACCTGAAGATGGAGCTTTTAACATGGGGCTGGGACAGCAAAAGGAAGCTAAGTAATTCCCTAAGGAAGTGTATGAAAGTGTATATACAGAATTTGCAGGGCAAAAACCGACTGCTCACGCGGCATTATCTTACATACTTTAGAAATGAGATGTGAAGAGTTTTCTGGTTTTGAAGTGTCACCATTCATGGATGTTGGGAAATGTGGATGGTAGCTTGCATTTTACTCAGTTTTTTCCCATTTGCTTGTTTGTGTGTGCATTTTCTGTTTGGTTTGGTTTGGTAAAACAATAACATGATGAGTTACCGTTGCTGCATGGAGTGTAATAGAGAAGGCTATACAGGAGGACACTACATCAGTGTAATGGTATACTGATATTCCACTAAATGTTCATGTTTCGCTTTTACTGTAAATCAAAGCAAAAGCTCATTTGCCGCGGTGCGCAGCTCCCGAGAGGAGCCTTCAACCCCGGAGCACGGGAAAACCCCACTTCCAAGAGCCTCAGTTCTGAGCAGCGAGAGCCTGAAGGCCTCGCCAGGAGCCGGCAGCGCCGCTGAGGCGAGCAGGGATTCACAGGGGGCGGTCCCAGGAGGGACGGCTCCGCCCTGAGCGGGTAAAACCCGCCCCGAGGAGCGCGGGAACAACGTGTGGTGGGGAGGTTGGCGCCTGGAGCGCGAGGGGGCAGTGAGGACGATTCGGAGCGCTCGCCTCAGGGGCAGGGTCCGCTCCGGAAGCTCTGCTTTGGCTGCCCCGGCGGTGGGAGCGGCGGCACCAGACAGAGCCGATGAGAGAGGAGGCTGCGGCGCAGGGCTCGGGGTGCAGGAAGTGCCTGCACCGGTCTCTTGAGGCGAGGGTGCACAATGGGCAGGGCTGCGCCCGGTGCGCCCAGGTGGAGGTCCTCCTGCAGCAGGGGCTGAGCTGCGGGACACTGTCAGTAGTTGAAGGCGGTGAGGGGAGCTGAGAGGGCACTGGACGGCTTGCTCCAGGCCCAGACTGTGCACGGGCCACAAGCGTCCATCATAGTGCATACAGAAAAGGAGGAGGGTGTTAATCCAGGAAGCTGGGAGCTGGTAACAAAAGAAAACAACATAAAAAGGAGGAAGAGGACAATTAAAGGAAGAGGCACCTGGGTCGGAGCAATCTCGGGCACAGCTACAGACTGGGAGGAGAAGAGATTCAGAGCAGCCCTGCAGGGAAAGAAGTGGGGGTGTTGGTCAATGAGAAACTGAATATGAGCTGGCGTCAGTGTGCACTCACAGCCCAGAAACCAACTGTGTCACAGTATCACAGTATCACAGTATGCTAGAGATTGGAAGGGACCTCAAAAGATCATCTAGTCCAATCCCCCT
>WTXV02026642.1:0-13127 GCA_009823435.2 Nymphicus hollandicus | reverse complement strand
AAGTTTAGATTGGATATAAGGAGGAAGTTCTTTACTGTGAGGGTGGTGAGGCATTGGAATGGGTTGCTCAGGGAAGTGGTAAATACTCCACCTGTAGCAGTGTTCAAGGCCAGGCTGGACAGAGCCTTGGGTGACATAGTTTAGCGTGAGGTGTTCCTGCCCATGGCAGGGGGATTGTAACTATATGATCTTAAGGTCCTTTCCAACCCTAACTATTCTGTGATTCCATGATGCTATGATATATGCCTACTTCCTTCCCATCATCAAATCTTTCCTACTCAGATACTGCTTTCCTGGACAGAGCCATCTTTTTCCACTCACTGCAACAAAGTAATGAATATAATTATCTAATATTCTCTCCTTCAAATGTAAACATTTTTTACTCCCTCATGGAAACATCCACTCTTACAGTCTGATTTAGGTAGCTCCTTTAACCTCCCTCTGTCAGTTTTCATCAAGAAATATTTACATTTGTTTTCCTTCACAATGCTGTATGCAACCAGAACAGTAAGGGCTGTTGCAAAGTTGGTCTGAACTTTTCCTTTGAGCCCTCTAAGCTGAGCACAATCACCCAAAGTCACGTGCTCCCTGCTACCCCACCCCCTTCCTGTCTTGAGTTTTCAACACGTGTACAATGTGCAGAAAAGGATCTAAAAGACATTTTAACTCATGTAAGCTATATATCAGTGAAATAAGTAACCAGGAAGCCATTGAGTCTGCATAAAGGGAAAGACACACACTGCGCATAATTAATTGTAACAGAGAATTTTCAGGATTTATCAATGTACAAAAATATACATGAATTTTCACTCTGCAGGTTGTGCAATATGACATGTTTTGCACCTGACTAGATGCCTACACAAGTTAATGGGCTAACTGACCAAATTTTCTGCAGACTCAAACCCACACTATTAGCGAAATATATTTTTATCAACATTAACTGCATGGTTCAGTGATTATGACACTTACATATGCAACTTATAATTCTTTAGTAAATCTTGTGTATGTAGTTTCTATATTGTGTCCCATTTTGCTTACATAAGCTTTTTCTTCTATAAAACATGAGACATCTTGTACTACTTTCCCATACATTTAAAAACATGACTACATCTTACACCATTATTTTAATTTTAGTACTTCACTACTATAGAATTCCACTATATTCACTTCTATAGGTCTGCTCCTCTGCAGACCTTTATTTCTCGATATGATTTTGATATGCATTCACTATATGCCTGTGTTGTTATACTCATGGCTTCTTCATCCTTTGAAGGTTATTGTGCTGGGCATGTTATGTTGAGGTGTTCAACACCTCAGGTTATGTTCAGGTGTTCTGTGTGATGAGTCTGCACAGCACAGACTGGTGGGTAAGGTTTTTTCCTCAGTGCTTCATGTAAGTAAATCAGTGGTCTGGCCTAGGTACCAAAAATCTACAGGAGATTTTCTCTAAACTCTCCTACCTGACTTATTTGCTTTGGACAGTGAAAGCTGGGTGATAAATTGGTATCACTTCCATGGTGCTTGAATCAAGCTTGTATAAGAGCAGCCTACAATAGCTGGAAATGAGGTGGTTGGGTTTTGAAAACACATACGTAGTAATTTTGTCAAAATAATTATTCTTGGCTATATGATAACTTTGGCATCTACTGGTACCTGATCTCCATAACCAGTAGCACAGCCCCAGGATTTAGGACTTTCTTTCCTCTAACTTGGCATAATTCTACATCTTTGTAATTCCACATATTTCAATACAGATAAACAAAATGGAGGCTAAATTTGTCTATGTATCATGCTTGTATTTATGACATTTTGAATTCTAGTGCATAGTAAACATCATAATGATATGCCAACAACAGAAAACTATGATACTGAATTGTCTCCTTAATAACATCACGTAGTGCAAAGTGACTAAAGTATCTTTGAATTATAAAGTGTGCATTTTTAGTAAAAGTTTGAGTAAATTGTTTAACAGAACAGCATTCAAAATAGATTTACCTGCTTTATAACCTTCCTGAAGTCATGCTTCATAATATATGATAATAATTAGTTTGGCATAGCAATAGAAAATCAGAAGGATATAAGATCCCTTAGTGGAAGAATGACATTAAAGTTTTCTGAAAGAAAGTTCTTCAGGACTGTATAGTCTTCTGACTCATTTAACTATTGAATTACCAGCTCAATCCACAGTTATGTGATAGCACATTGAGTCTGACTATTCATGTAGCATGAAATTAGCTTTAATTTCTTAAAACTGAATCTTTTCTGCAGCAATAAACATAGGAAAGAGAAGTAAAGTTCATAATACAAGTATTTCAATTAGGTGGCATTATATTGTCACTTTAAATAGTATAAAAATGTGTCAAAGCTTGTGATTGAATTTCCTCATAAGCAGGTGTGCATCATAAAATAATGGCATGAGATTTACATATGTGATTTAAGGAGACAGAAAGGTCTCTCTGAGGGCTGTCTTCTCAAAAATATCTAGGGACAGTGTGGTTTTCTTATAAACAATGATCAACATATGTTCACAACTAAGTATGCAATGCTACACTGGGACAGGGCTTGTGGGGGCTATTGCAACTTTGAATTGACTTAGTAATATTGAGCTTTCTGCAAGATGAAACAAATGAAGCAAAATTTCAGAGAGCCTGAAAAAACAATTGCCAGTGACTTTGAGTAGTAAATTTTCATGCAGCTGAAAAAAAATAACTTTCATTATAGTGAAAGGTAGAGCCATCAAATCCACACTTCAAAATAAAAAATGTTTAAGTATTTTGTGATATTCTAGGCAGCTGCCAAATTATAGGTGAAGTCAGTAAGAAATGGAGAGAATGCTTTTGTGGAAACTGTGTCAAGAGTGGCTTTGGATTAAAAAATCCAGCTGGATAAAGCAAACTCTTTCCTGTTATGAATTAATTGCCCATCTAGGCTGTTTCTGCTGTAACTAGTTCTGCACTGGTGGAACTCAGAACCTCAATAAATCAAAAAAGTTATAATTCTGCTCCATCCCACTCTGTTTCTTAGCTTCCTTCAGCTCAGGTTTTTAGAATAAAAAAGGCTTCTAATTGATTTTTCCTTCGCCTGCAAAATTCACAACATGTCACTCAGATGAACATCTGTTTTGTTTTCTCTCTTGAGACAGCACGAAGATATGTGGAATCCTCATCAGCAATTCTTTCAGCTTCTCTGAGACTGGCTCTGATTTTTTTATACAGCTTATTTCAGTGCAGTTTGCAGAAAAAGCTCTGTCAGGACTCACCATGCTGTTAACCATTACCTGTTGTTTTTTTCTCAATAGTCAGAAAGTGAAATAAACTTTCTTATCTTGGTGCGATTCACTTAAACTTTTGAGAGGACAAGGGGACATACCACATAATATTATTCATAAGTTTTTCTTCCCTCTGCAACAACATTATCCATGGTACTTACTTACTGTTATTTACTTCTCTCCTATATTACCTGGTCTGATTCTCTCCTTACCTTGATAATGAGGGAACTGCAAGCCAAAGAATCTTTCCTGTACTGCTGACAATTGAGTATATAATTGAAAGCTTTATGTGAAACATAGCAATAGCCTCTTCCCATTATTTCATTATTTCGGCTTACTTACTATCTATCTTCCTTAAATGCATCATGCGTTACCCTCTGTGTGGAAGTGTAGAGGGCATAAATCTTACATGTACTGCTGTTTGCATATTCTGTAATCTAGATAGGCCTAGAACTGCATTTGCAATGTTACTGCAAGAGGCATCAATTCTACCATTGGTAACTATTGTAACAATTAATTAAAAGAAGATACATAAACAACTTAGTTGTTATATTGGTGATATAAAGGGTTCTTTATGAGAGAATGAAGGTGGCAGGACAAAAAATTTATATAATAATGTGTTCATTTCTAGTATTACCTTTTTATGTAAGACATTTCTGAAATGTCCACGGGAACATTATCTGGCCATCATTAAAAGAGAGAATCTTTTCAGCTGCCTAAATATAGGCCATGCAACACAATTTGTGTAGCACCTCATCTCTGAAAGTTTATTTGGTATTTGTTAATTAACAGAAATGTCCTTAATACTGGCAATGAGATGAATGTGAGACTCTAAATAAATGGTACTCAATATCCAATATCAATATCTTTTACCTTTGTAAACTGTATTTGAAAGAGATGCATATCTGTCGAAGGACCTGCTTGACAATGTATATTGATGGTATTATGCAGATATGTCTCCACTTGTTGCTTTCGAGGTTCATGAGGCTCTCGTGAGACTACAGCATAAAGAAAACCATTGATGCACCAGCACAAAACAAATCAAAGTATAGTCCTGTAACAATCACAAGGAGCAGCAGCTACCATTAATAGAGTAAACAAAGAGAGAAGTTGTAAGCTTTGTTACTGAACAGAGAGACTGAAGGATGAGTGAAAATTGTAGTTTTCAGGGAATATAGGTCCATTAATGTGGGTAGGAAGTAGCTCCTGGAGCGTTTGTCACAATTACTTTTCCCCATACTGTAAAGGGAAACCTTACTGCTCTATTTAATTATTCAGCATTGTGCTATCGCTCTTCCCTAGTTTACTCAGAGGGGGCTTAGAAGAACAAACCCTTTCTGTAATAGCTGTGTATTCAGTCAATTAAAGAAGCTGTCAGCTCTTGGTATGATTTCTACATGGGCAGTGTTTGAGATATGTTGCTAAATTCTTCTTTTTCAGCTTTACATCTCCAATTTGGAGGGGAAAAGAAGAAAAAGTAAGCAGCTATTCTGACCATATACCTCAGAAAGATTGTACATTTGATGACTGCAACTACAAGATTTCATGTCCTCTCTAAGCCTACTTTATCTTATGTGCCAAATACCAGGATACAGCCAAGTGAGGATGTTCAAAGCATACTGTCAATTCTTCAGTTTTTCAGAATTCTTGGTCATTTTATAGAGTTTATCATCTTTGATGTGAATAACTCAAGCATGTATACTTTGAAGATGCACCCTGAAAATGTTCTAGTAGAATATAAACACCAAAGGGGATGAGGGAGGGATTTTTAAATATATCAGTACTTACAGAATGTATTTTTTACCATTTCCTTATCTTTAATAATAGTACATTTATTCAAAACACTGGAATAAAATGTAACAGCATAATGTTCTGTTTCTTTATTTTGTAGGCTAGCCAGATTGGTTTACCATGCTCATTTTGTAAGAATTTATATGTTAGTATATATAATAAATATACAGGGACAAAGGGAACAGACTCATGCAACACATGTTCAAACAAGGTTTGCTGGTGCAGGTAGCAGTGTCCAGAAATTCCAGGTACTGATCCATTTTGTTGAAAAGGATTGTAACATGTTAAGCTTGTTGATTACCTACCAAACAATAATGAAAACATCCCACATAATGTGGAATTAAGGACAGAAACTTGAGGCCTTCATGAGTCCATATGGTTCCCTGTGACAAGTGAAGCAGAAGGTTAAAGTAAAACAAGTAAATAAATAGATGAAAACAAAACCTGTATTTGTTTGTAAGAGATTAAACTTCACAAAAAATATTCTTAAATATTTTATATTTTGGTATATGTAAATCCTTCAAGTTTGTAAGTGGTACAAATACAGAAGAGTTCTATGTAAGAACTTAATTTAAAAATATAATTGGATTCCACAAAACTTTTACTAAAACCAGGAAAAACACCTGTCATTATTTGTAGGCTGTGACAGATGATTGGTAGAACAAGTATCAATAGCAAAGGGAATGCATAGCAACCAAGAAGGTTAGAATTTAAACAAAAGCCAACTTATGGTAATAGCTGGACAAAAACAACTATCCAAATGATTTGCAAATTTCTATGAAATCATTCACTAGAAAAGGCTGAATTACCAAAGACTTTAAAATGAAAAATCTAAGAAAAATTAATTGTTTTGAAACATGCATGTAATGCTGTTATGCCTGTGTGAAATCAGAAAAGGTATCCAAACAATAATTCCTCTAGTTTTCACTGATGGTGCTTTAGAGATGTTTTCTCTGAAGGTTAGCTTTATTTGGCTGTGTATTAAAAGCACCTTTCACCACTCTTGACAGTAAAGCTGTATACAACGTCGAGTAACATTTTATAAAATATTTACAATGCAGTTCAGATAAGAGCAGGCCACTAAAATACTATTTGACAATAATGAAGAAGGTGCAGTGAAAGCATGTGTGAATACTGAAATTCAGAGGCGCTGAACTGGGCTTTCCAGAAATCGTGTGTTCCTGCACTTTTCCTCCCAACCGAGCCCCCTTTGAAGCCAGATCAGTACTCTGAGCTTCAGCCTGTATTAGACACTGCTTGAGGACTGCTTGGGATGCTGTTGTTGGCACCGACAGAACAGATGATGAAAGAAGTTTACTGAAAAGCCCATGAACATTTTTGTACATCTTGAACATTTGTGTACATCTATGCCCTTGAGAGTGCACAAAATGGATCTACAGCAGAACATCAGTACATGGAAATTTGTTCTAGATTTCCCTCCAGGGATGTGAACTACTCTGAACTCTGGGAGATGGAAAGAACTTCTGCAAGTTTCTATGGTTTTAGGGTACTAATCATAGCTGATGTCATGACTCAGTTAACAGGGTACTTTTCCTTTGTCATAAATAAGAGATGTGCACTTATGTGCTCTCTCCCTAATGCATATTCTAGTTTTCGTGTTACTATCAAATATTATAATGCAATGTTGGAGTGTAGGTTATTCACTCATCAGGGATATGTAAATCCTGTTAATTTTAGGAAGTATGTTTAATAAAATTGCATCATTGGCAGAGACCTCTTCATGATATTGCACTGTGTTTATGAAACAGAGAAAACCCTTTGCATTAGGTTCAAAGACAAAACCTGTTTTCCAGAGAGGCTGCGTGCCTAGGTTGCTTAGGCATTTTGAAAATCCCATTAGGCCTCTGTTTACAGCTTTTTGGCACCTAAATACCCTCAAAAATCTGGCTCGGGAGTTATTACAGTAACACAAAGGAATAATAACTAATGTTTTTCATGCCAGAAGGATTTTACTGGCACTGAGAATCTTGATGTTACACTGGGGGAAATGATATTTACATATTTGAGAGCACTGAATTAGTTATAACATAAAATAAGACTTTGTTTAACATATGTAAAGAATCTGTTCTCAACTACACTGCTCCTTGTAAGGCTTGAGATTATTTTACCAAGCCTAGGAAAGTTGTAAGCAGGGAGATGGCCAGCGTTCAATTAGCTGTGGTTGATTAGTAGTGTGAAAACCAGACATGGAGCAACCAAACTAGGTTGCTCAGCCTTAATGCCAGACCCATCATTATAATTTTTATTTTTCATCCTTGCTGCTATTCTTTTGCTTAAGCCTCTTAAAGTCTGCTTGTCCATTTTCCTGTTCCTGTGAAAATATCTCATATAATTTTAAAATATCCTTCAAATGATACATTTTGACAATTTAATGTTATGAATCAGAAAGAGGAGTAGATGTTTTGGCTTCTGGGTTATCCTTAAGAAAGGGAGGAAACGAATGGAGTCTAGTATATGTACTAAACCACGTATATATTTTCTTCATGGCCTCAGGAAGAACCCAGAGCTGAAAGCTCTATATTAATTTTTGCTGGCTAGTTTCTATTCTCACAAAACTGTTTCTTTATATCTGTGATAGTACAGTTGAAGCAGCAAGAGCTATAGGGCTGGGAAAATGTCAGTAATGCTATAATTTAATTTTAAACTCATGGCCATAATTGCATAAACAAGGTTTTGACTCATTTTTCCGTAACTCAGGTTGTATATCCATCTGTGATAAAATGGCTGAAAATAAAGTTAGTTGATCTATCTTCAGCAGGATTTTTCCACCCTGCTTCCTCTCTTGGACATGAGTAATAAGAATTGCAAGTTATAACATTTCTGACACATTCTGAATGACTGGTAAAATCCAAATTCTCTGCTACACTAAAAATAAAAATCCAACTTGACATGGAAATGCAGATGTTTACCACTGAAGTAGATTTGTGCTGAAATAGATGTTTGTGCTGTAAACTTGGTTGTTTGCACTGATGAAAATAGAGCGCGACACCTCACTGGATTCAACACAATATCTGCAACTAACTTTAGCATAGTTCTCTGATGACCAATACCCCATTCTCTAGGAAAGGAAGGTACATAGTTTCCATAATCTCTTCTGTAACTGTTTGGAGATCACTGTGTGCTTAAAAGCAGGAGGGTAGTTACCTTTTCTGTACTGTACCTGCCACAGATACCAGTACACACTAGGGCAAATAGTAGAAAATAATGTTGGCAATGAACACCAAAGTTACATTTAAACACATCTCTAATGCTTTCTCTTTTTCTTTTGTTGCCTTACTATCAAAGCAGCAAAGTGTTTCTTTTATTGTAAAGTCAATTTCAAAAACTTATTTTTGTTTGCACTCTTAAATCTCTCTGGTTTTTAACCAAATTAATTCCATGGAAGTAGCAAATGTACAGGTTATTCTACAACATATTTTTATACTGTTATTTAGTTGTATTCTAAGACATAGTTCCTAACTAACAATAAGAGGAATTATTATTTTTTTTTTTAATCCATTGAAAATTATTGTGCACTGCAATTTAGAAAAGTGAGATTTGGAAAAGATTTGAAAGCAAAAATTGATGGAACTGAGACATTAAACCAGCTGAAGCCCTGGCTGATATTTTCAGATAATTTTGCCATGGCCAATATTATTTGGATAAAGTCTTTACAGGTAATGGCTATTTTGGAGAACGAAAGCATATTTGCACCTGTCTGGAGTAGTTCTGTGCATGAATTCACAGCTGGTAGGAAGCAAGTTATGTGTCTGCTTGTATAGCACCTGGGTTTGATTTCAGAGGGGAAACAGAAAAGAATTACTTCAATGGGTGGTGACATTAAATACAGCTGCTGTCTGCCAGAAAGCATGTTATCTTCCTTTTACCCAAGTGAAAACACTTTTACCTTGCATCATGGATAAGATCAGAGCTCCAGCTGTATTCTCCCAGAGGAAGAGACAGAAAGGGATGCATTCCCCAAACCTTTCTTGCAGTCATGAAATAAAGTTCAATAAGTTTGTCATTTTTATTATGCAGAGGAAGATGGGCATGACCAGAAGGACATTTTTGATGGACCTGGCAAGAAGAAAAGGCTTCAGAGTAGAAAGTGAGCTAAGGTAGGAAAATGCTAATGTGTTTAAAAATAACATGTGGTAATGCTGCTTGAAGCATTCTAATTTGATAAATGCAATCATACAAGTGACTGTGGTTGAAGTTTTGCCTATGTGTTGGTGAGTATGCTTTGCTCTTTTGACTCTAAAGATGCTTCAGGATTTCAGTAGGTGTTCCTAAAGTGTGTCTTCTGGGCAGAGAGCAGGTGGCACACAAACAGCAAACTTTCTTATTTTTCATTTCTAAAATCTGTGGTTTTAATCTGTCTTAAATCTGTCAATTTTAATGTGTCTGCCTTTTCAGTGTGCTGCTTCTCACATGGAAAAAAAAAAAAAGCAAGGTGTGAACTCACAAATGTTTTTCATGGGATATGTTTCCATGTATCTGTATAGTCTCAGTGGAATCAATGAGTCATGTCTTCAGCTGATTTAAATAGGCTGGTTTTTATTTTCCCCTTGAAATCAGATTAAGACTAATCTAAATTTAATGTCCAATTCCTGAAATGAAAAAAAGTTAAATATACAGGAAGGGAAAATGTGTTTGGGGGGGCATCTCTCTAGAACATCTCTGGTATTCTAATATTTAATCTTCCTGTGAGTAATACACTGATGTGAGTCTCAAAGTTACCGGCCTACACTTTCGTACAATCTGGAAGAATACTGGAGAAAAAAACATAGGAACAGAATACCACAGATGTGGCATTTCAGGGTGAAAATATACTCCAGGTGCAGATTCATTCGGCGGTGTTTCAATAACCCAACTCATTCTGAAGGAAGCTTTCTTCCAAATAGTGCTTGTCATGAGTGCTTGTTATATCGTTACGCAGTTTTTGGAAAAATACATCATTGTGTATGTTCTCTGAAAAGCTGGAAGAAAACCAAATATTGATCATTTCTCTGTATCTGTATGCAGATAGTACACAGCTGGGTCCTCCCAGTGATGGGATTTTTCAATCCCATCAACTTCGAAAGCCTGAGGAAGAGCAGAGGATGAAATAATTTGTAAAGCAAGATTCAAGCAAGTATTGAACAAAAGTAGGCAATTAGCATCTGATATAAAACTAATTGAAGTCTCGGGGAAAAAAAATTAACTGGGCTGTTCTGAAACCTACATTAACAATCCATTGAGGATGGAGTAGAGGCTTTATCTGAGCTGCTTTGACACACTGGTGTTTATTGCCAGTATTTCAGACTTTCTGTAAGTTGTATGCAAGGCAGGAGTTGCATTTAATTTCGGCTTACATGCTACTGGATAAAACTATTTAACTGTTGATTTTTGGTTTTGAAAATATTAGAGGAAATGCTAAATCTGTTATATTCTGTGCCAAGAAAAAAAGCACAGCTGTACAGGTACCAGAGGAAACTGGTGCACAGCAGCAACAAACTGCTGCTGTGAGCATAGCAATGGCAAAGTTCCCAGATCTGCAGTTTGGTATAATTATATTACATATGAATATTTTATATAAAGTGAAATAAACCACAGGAAACAGAAGTTCTATGTCTCTAACTGAATTTTATTTTTTTTACTCAACTGTGATGTGATGGTTTAGTGACAGTCAAATCAAGCAGGGTTAAATCATAACAGCAGGATTTCATGGAGATTCAGGTAACCTACACTTTTAACTTTTTGGATTAGAATTATTTGGGATTTTTTTTTTTTTCTTGCAATGGGTTGTTCTTTACAAGTTGTACAGCATGGAGGAAAAAAACTGTGCTATAATGTGATGTTTTTCATCTTTCTGAAATATAATACATTCAATACCTTTCTTGTATTTCCGAAATATAATAGATTTAATGCATTAGAGAATTATGTGATAACAGTTTCTCCTGGGATGACTCCAGTATTTGTCATTGCAATTTGGCAGTTTAATGGAATCGGCGATTATTGTTAGGAATCAGGGTCACAGGGTTTTGTTGGTCCCCTGGAATGCAGTTTGCTTTGCAAGGTTGTATAGTCTGCCTTTAACAGTTAGCTACCCAGCTTTTTCTACCAGTGCTGCCCTCTCTGCTTGGACAGGTTGGTGGCTTAGTATCTTCAGGTGTTACAGAAGGGCTGCAAAGCAGTCTGTTAGGTCTGTTTACTGCATACACACAAGGCTGTCACCAGATGGGCTACCAGGAGGTTATGGAAGCTCGCAAATCAGGATAATTTTTATTCCAATTCTAGGCTTATTTTTATAAAACCTAAATAAAATAATGACACCGTCTGTCTGTGCTTTCCCCCAAGAAGTTTAGGAATCTATTTATTGATACCAGCTATTTTTGGCACATATTTTGAAGATACTGAGGTCCTATAAGTTTCATGAAAATGAAGAATTTGCTCCTTTATTTGTTGTCTTTGTGGGTGACAACACCTTCCTAGGGTGTTTGTGGACCCTAGGAATCACTCAGAATTTCTACCAAGTTATTCGGTTCCTAAATTTGCTGAGGAACACCAGCAGGTCAGGTAGAAATTTACAGATCATCCTAAATATATATGTAGATTTTTCTTGAAACTTTGTCCCTGTCTGTTACCTTCCTGTGAAAGGTGCAGAACTGTGTATTTTTAATCATGAAGTATCATGGGTTTCTTTCTAATGTTATTCTAGGACACCAACCCAAATTTAGTGTAATAACATTTGTGTTACTATATTTTAAGCCATGTACACCATATAATTTGTTGCACAATAACTCTATCTGTAAATTTTACGTTGACTAAACTAGGATAGCAGTTCTGTAAGAGGCTGACCTCTTCGTAGCAAGGAAGTGGTCTTTAGATGGAGTGCGTAATTCAGAAGATTTAAGTCATGAATATTTGACAATGTAAAGAAATGTAAGTGCACAGAAGTTAGATTTACAGAAAGATATTACTAGCTGTAAAGCTTTAAGAATTATTGTTAGCAGACTTTTTAATGCTGTAGAGCTTTCATTCATTGATCAGAAATATTGGGAAGGCTCTCTTGAGTATCATAAAGCAGCCTTTTCATTATGGTACTGCTCCTACAAGCCAAATATTTACAGAGTTGCAAAAAAATGTGTAATAGGATAGCATCTTAGGGAAGGAAAATGATGTTGAAAGAAAAAAAATGCTGCATTTACAGGAGCTGTCAGACTAAACTCTTCCCTCAAACTAGATTCACTGACTGGAGTAGATATATTGTGATATGAAAATGTAACTGCTTCCCACATCCTATTGTAGAATATTTTCTACAGTTTTCAGGAATTGCATGGTAAGTAAACATGGAAATAGCAGCTCTGCACATGTGTTCAGGAAAAAAAAATAATTTTGTGTATTTTTTAACAGTGAATCTGTCACTCATATTGTGGCCGAGAACAACTCCTACCCAGAGGTGCTGGACTGGCTGAGAGGACAGGCTGTGGGCGATAGCTCCAGGTTTGAACTACTGGATATCTCCTGGTTTACAGCTTGCATGGAAGCGGGAAGGCCAGTTGATTCAGAAATGAAGTATCGTCTCATGGTAAGAGAGATCCTTCTGTGCGAATCACAGAATCATAGAATACTTAGAGTTGGAAAGGACCTTAAGATCCTCTAGTTCCAACCCCCCTGCCATGGGCAGGGACACCTCACACTAGACCATGTCACCCAAGGCTCTGTCCAACCTGGCCTTGAACACTGCTACAGGTGGATCATTTACCATTTCATTGGGCAAATTCCAGTGCCTCACCACCCTTGCAGTAAAGAACTTCTTCCTTATACCTAACCTGAACTTCCCCTGTTTAAGTTTGAACCCATTACCCCTTGTCCTATCACCATAGTTCCTGATGAAGAGTCCCTCCCCAGCATCCTTATAGGCCCCCATCAGATACTGGAAGGCTGCTCTGAGGTCTCCACGCAGTCTTCTCTTCTCCAGGCTGAACAGCTCCAACTTTCTCAGCCCATCTTCATACGGGAGGTGCTCCAGCCCCCTGATCATCCTCGTGGCCCTCCTCTGGACTCGTTCCAACAGTTCCATGTC
>WTXV02026641.1:5686-37310 GCA_009823435.2 Nymphicus hollandicus | reverse complement strand
TCCGGCGACATTCCAAAGCCACCCGGACACGTTCCTGTGTAACCTGCTCCTGGTGGCCCTGCCTTGGCAGGGGGTTGGACTGGATGATCTCCAGAGGTCCCTTCCAACCCTGATGGTTCTGTGATTCGGTGAAGTAGCCCTTGGCTTGGAGAGTTCTTTCTAGCAGCAGTCCAGCCTCACTTCCTCTCTTGCATCCCACCAGTGGGTTTTCCCTCAAACCCCAACTTCACCCACTTGAATAGTTGGATTTCAACACTGGTTAATGAGGAGACACGGACGATGGTAAATTCAAGAGCAGACACAATTCTTCTTGCAGGATGCTGGGAGCTGTTTTTAGTCATGCATCCATCGAGCTGCTGCGCTGATCCACCTCCACCTCCAGCACCCAGACGCTGAAATGGTGCTCCTCATCCAGGAGGCCAATAAAACACTATGGAGATGAGCTGCTTGGGAGATCTTATGAGTCAAGCCGTTACATTTTTGGAACATCATGATGTTGAAGTTCCTTTTCTATTTTTTACCCAACTTCCCAGGAACACAAAAAAAAACCCATAATCAACTAAGGAGCTGAGCTCTGCTCTGGGATAAGAAGTGGCTACAAAACCCAAACGATGCCGGATTTCTCTGCCCGTGGTACCCACCGGTGCCCGTGTCTCTGCTTGGGACAGTTGTGCTGCACTCTTGTGTGTGATCATAGTGGGGATTTGTGCTCTTGGGGGATGATGGAAGGTGATGCAGCACCCTGAAGATGTCAGAGGAGATCCCAGGGTGGTTTTGCTGCTGCTGTGGTGTGGTGGGTGAGTCCAAGCTTGGCTCATGGGAAGGAAAAACCACTCCTGGCTTGTTGAGAGGGTGGAACATTGGTGTTGTCATCTCGGCTCTGCACCTAGAGCATCCAGCACAGCAGGGATGTGGTGGATGATCAGAGGTATATGGTGGTGATTTGCTGCAGAACCTGTGTCCTGCTTAGTGCCCGTGGTGTGGCCCTGGCCATGCTCGAGAGCTCTGCAAAGGCAGGAGGGTGGAAGGGACAGGGCTGGCTCCTGGGGTCCCCACTGGACCCCGTGGCCCTACCTCCCACGGCATTTGGAGCATCCTCTCCAGAGCCACTGGGTTGGTGACTCCTGGGGACTGGCTCATTAGTGCTGGCTCCAAGCCCTAGGGATGGGGTGGGATGGGATGGGATGGGATGGGATTGGACAGGGACAGTGGCTTTGCAGCACCCATCGGGAGCAGTGACACCTCTGCCTTGCAGCGCAGCCATGAGTGCAGGTTCGATTGAGCAGGAGCCGTCGCGCAAGCTGGCCTGCTGTGGGGTGCCCCTCATCACCGAGGACATGCAGTCCCTGGCCATCCGCACCCTCTCAGGCACTGACATCAGCAAGCACTACGACCTCATCCGTGAGCTCGGCAAAGGCACCTATGGCAAGGTAGACCTGGTGTCCCACAAAAGCACAGGTGAGGGGAGCACGGGGGGCACTGGGGACATGGCTACGCTGGGAGTGGGGTGCCTGGCATGTCCCAACCGTGCCCTGGGCTCATTCCGTATCTCCTGCCCACTGCAGGCACCAAGATGGCCCTGAAGTTTGTCAACAAGAGCAAGACGAAGCTGAAGAACTTCCTGCGGGAGTTCAGCATCACCAACACGCTCTCCTCCAGCCCCTTCATCATCAAGGTCTTCGACGTGGTCTTCGAGACCGAGGACTGCTACGTGTTCGCTCAGGAGTATGCCCCTGGCGGGGACCTCTTCGACATCATCCCGCCACAGGTGGGACCCCCGTCCTGTGGGAGTCTTTTGGGTTGGGTGGGATTTGGTATCCCCAGGGCACTAAGCAAAGCTGCTGCTGTGCTTCAGTGGGAGGGGGCTCTATGCGTGGACACCAGGCATCCCTGTATGGGTTGGCCCCAACCACAAGCACCTACAAGCAAGACTGAGACCCATCACCCATCTCCTGGGGTGACCTAAGACCCAACCCCTGGAGGTCCTTGGACCCATCACCCATCCCTAGGGTGGCCCAGAACCAGCAGCCATGACCGTGTTGGATGTGTAATGACACCAATGTGGCAGTCCTGGATGGGGTGGGATCACCAGGGGCTCAGTGGCAGGCAGCTGATGTCATGTCCCCCGCTGACGCAGGTGGGGCTCCCCGAGGAGCTGGTGAAGCGCTGTGTGCAGCAGCTGGGCCTGGCCCTCGACTACATGCACAGCAAGAGCCTGGTGCACCGGGACATCAAGCCGGAGAACGTCCTGCTCTTCGATCGCGACTGCCGACGCGTCAAACTGGCCGACTTCGGCATGACCCGCAAGGTGGGCTGCCGGGTCAAGCGCATCAGCGGCACCATCCCCTACACGGCACCCGAGGTGTGCCAGGCCGGGCGGGCAGAGGGCTTCGCCGTGGACACCAGCATCGACGTCTGGGCTTTCGGGGTGCTCATCTTCTGCGTCCTCACCGGCAACTTCCCCTGGGAGGCGGCGGTGGCGTCGGACGCCTTCTTCGAGGAGTTTGTGCGGTGGCAGAAGGGCCGGCTGGCGGGGCTGCCCTCGCAGTGGCGGCGCTTCACAGACAGCGCCCTGCGCATGTTCCAGCGCCTGCTGGCCCTCGACCCTGAGAAGCGCTGCCCTGTCAAGGACGTTTTCTACTTCATCAAGTGTGACCTGATGGCCGAGGTGCGGTGCCGACCCTCCTACCGCTCCCGCAAGCACGCCAGGGACAAGCTCCCGGCCGGGCCTCACTGCCATGAGGCAGCCGGGCCCTGCACCCCTGCCCCGCTCAAGAGGACCGTGCTGACCGAGGGGAGCAGCCCCCGTGGCTCCGAGCCGAGCACAGCATCCCCGGGCACGGCGAGCAGGACAGACGGACGGCAGGACAAGGGCAAAGGGCAGATGGTCCTGGCCACAGCAATAGAGATCTGTGTGTGACGGCACCGGGGTGGCTCGCGGTGCCCGCCTGCCCCATCCTGTCCTCCCGCCACAGGGATGGGGATGGGGGGTGCTGCTCGTGGTGGTGGCATGAGCTGGGACCAGGCCCCGGGTCTCCCAAAGCAAAGAAAGATACAGAAAGCAAGAGGAAAAGGACAAAGCTGGCTGCGCTCTGCAGCGCTGAGGATGCTGATCCCCCACTTCCTGCCTGGCAGCAGCGCGGCCAAGGGCACCGCTCACTGCCCATGAAGGACGTTGGTGCCCCGGCTCGTGCCACCCACAAGCCTCCCCCAGGGTGGCCCAGGAGAGGTCCCCCAGTGTGGGGAGGATGCACTGAGGAGGCTGCACGGGGGGGTGTCACTGTCCGGGGTGTGGGGTCCAGGGCAGTTGGTACCCACTGGCTCTCCCCACCCCATGCTCGAGGGAAGGCTGATGACACCGCATATGGAGGAGGCCTTTGGGGAGCCTTTAACCCCTTCCACCAGTCCCTGCCCCACCGGTGGGGCCCAGCAAGTGATGGAGGGCTGGTGATGGGGAGTTGTGGGTCACCGGCTGCCTCCTTGCCACAGGAGGTGCTGGCAGCCATTGATGTAGCAGTGTCCCTGTGTGTTGTTGTGTGTCCTGACCACTGGCAGCCCCGGCCTGCCCTGCCTGGCCGCTGGCAGCCCCAGGCCCCCACAGAGGGACTGGTCCCCTCGCAGCAGGGAGCTGAGCTCTGCAGTGCCAATGTCCAGCAGGTTGGATGCTTGGCCTGGGTGGCTCTGCCATGGTGGTGTCCCCTTGTCCCCTCTGCAGACTTTTTGTACCTAGGGACTGGAAGAGGCGGTGGTGGCGCATCTCCAGGCTGGTCTGCACAACCTGGGGGCTTTGAGCAGACTCTTGAAGCTCCACAGCTCCCTGTGTTGTCCTCATCACCCCTCCTTACTGTCACCCCTTCCCCAAACCCCCGTTACCCTCCCGTGGGGCTGGTGGGGAGACAGCAGTGGGGTGACCCTCCAAGGCTGGCTGCAGTGGGGCAGGGTGGTGGTGGCAGGACCCGCTAATGGCCCCTTAGGGACAAGGTCATGGGGTGTGTGTGGGGTTCACAACTCCCCTCCTGGTTTTGGGGGGCTCAGGGGCACCCCAGGGCAGCAGTACCCAAGCCATGGCATGGTTCAGGCTTCCCTCCCATCGTGGTGGGTGCTGTGGGGACCCCTCTGTTCCCTCGGGCGCCCCAATTCCCGCACAAAGGGCTATCCAGCTATCCAGCAGCAGCAGCAGTTTACACAGCGGGCGGGCGCCCGGCTGGCCCCACCACCGCCGCTGCCCCCATCCCCGCGGCCCCCCAGGGCCGGGTTAGAAGTAGCATTGCCCTGATGTAGAGACGCTAGCGCGGACTTTCCTCCTTTTTGCCTTAGGTCCCTCGATGTCCTCGATCTTTTCGTGCAATAACGTAGATGCGGGGCCGCGGCCGCCCCGGGAGGGCCGGGCTGAGCCTCCCCGCGGGGCCTGGCTCTGGTTCCTGTTCTCGTCAAGGCCGCTGTGTCCGTAGGTTGTCGGGTTTTTATTTCCAGTTCCCTCGGCTGTCGGGTTTCGGACCTTCTTCCCGTAGGAGAGGCTGTAGTGTCACAGACGTTACCTCAGTTTGTCACTGTTGAAAAGGATTAAAAAACAAAACACAAACCACAAATAATAAGCGTAAAAAGATGACAAAATACATCGTTAGAACAGAACAGAAACCCTTGCGGTCCTGCGGAACATGCTTTTCTGTCAAGAAACAAAACACGAGCTGCTCATGCAGCCGCGGCCTTTGGGCTCCCTGTCCACCCCTTTCACCCTTTCCCCCCATGCCCCGCTGCCAACCCAGGTTGGGAGGGAAGGGGAGCGGGAACAGCACCCATAGATGGGGGGGGGATAGGCAGAGCTGCCTGATTCCAAATGTATTCCAGCCACGTCCGCGGGCTAATTTCAATTTCCTGGTAATTATGCAAATGAATGTGGATTTAATTAAGGGCAGATTTCATTAAAGGCTTCTTTGGGAAATGAGAATAGGGTGGGGAGAGCGAGGAGGAGGAGAAGGCAGTGGCAGGGAAGGAGAGATGAAGGCAGCACCTGCCCCGGAAGATAAATGGCTGCCTGGGATGCTGAGGAGATGGGATAGGATTCCCTGTGAGCAGGGCTCCTGCCTGCTCTCTGCCATGGGAGCCCCATTGCAGGGGCTCAGGGTCCCCAGCCCAGAAGCTGTCAGACACGGCTGGGGGGCAGCACTGGGGTGGACCTGGGAAGATGCAGCAGCGGCTGCTTCAGTGCCTCCAGCCCTGCTCCGCGGACAAAGACAGCAGCATCCATCCCTGCTCATCCACTGGCTTCAGCAGCGCAGGCTTTCACCTCCTTTCCCTTCCCATCAGGGCAGGGAAAGCGTTTCTGTGACACGTGCTTTATCTTTTTTCCCCTTCCCCAGCTAAAAATACGGATCTGGCCACGCCAAAAGGTCTGGGAAATCAATGTCATTGTCACCAGGCGCTGCCTGGAAGGACCCTCCCCTCCCCGAGCGCAGACAAAAAAGGAAACGCTGCCATTTGACGTCTCCGAAGCGAAGCGCTGGGGCTGCTTGAGCTGAACTCATTCAAAGGGAAATGGCTAATTTTATCCCAGCGAGGTCGGGGATGCTGAGAGCCCATCGGCGCCAGGGCCGCAGGCGCTGCCTGGCTCAGGTGAAACCTTCAGACCCAAAACCATGGTCAAAACAGCAGCTCAGCAAAGCCACCAGGTCCCCTCCAAGCTTGGTCTGGGTTTGGCCAGGAAGGTGACCACTGCCCTTGGGCATTCCCAGAGTGATGGGTGAGCAGCATAGACACAGCTCCGGAAGAAAATAACTTGTAGATGTGTACAGATCCTTGAGCCGGGATCAAGGGATCGAGGGAAGAGGCACAGGGTGGGAGAATGGGATGTGTGCTGGGGGTGGGATGGGTGCTGCAGGTCCAGCTCCACTGGCATCCCGTAAAACCAGACCCTTCCTGAGCTGGGGAAGCCCTGGCTGTGATGCTCAGCAAAGCCTGCCTGCCCCTGGTTTCGTCCACCCCTCGATTCCTGGAGCTGAATTCTGCCTGTTTCGCTCAGGGATGCCAAGTGAGCCAGTGCAGCCCAGCTGAAACACTGGAGCTTGGGAGTAAAAATAACCGCGAATGATCCGCTCCTTTGGAACACAAGTGATCAGCGCCACAAACACACCCCAACCAATCCCAACAGCCCTCCAAAAGGTACTCATTTTGCCCCCAAGATGCTGCTTCAGCGCCCTGATCATTCAGGAGGGGCTGCAGGATGGGCCCGGTGCTCCCACACACACCGAGCCGGGATCACAGGGTCCAGGCGGTCGGTGGGGGATGGGAGCTTGGCACGGTGGGAGCATTCATTAACTGTGCTCCTGAGGGCTGATCCGCTTCCAGGAGCTCCCAAAAATAGCTCCAGCACCGAGCAGAGACTGGCGGTGGAAGGAAACGTGACTCATGTGCTACCCAGTGCCCAGCAATGCTGGGCGAGCTCGAGGCCACTGCACAGTGAGCCATGAGAGCCAAGGACACAGGAGCCACCCCAATGCCCTTCCTGGTGGAGGGGCTGTACCTGGGGCGCAGGGACCCTCTGCTGCTGCACTTCCAGGTGCCATGGAGGTGATGGACAGGTGTCAGTCAAAGCCTGGTGGCTGCTGAGGACCCCCCTGCAGGGATGAGCTGCTGGAGCCAGGCAGCAAAAGCTGTCCTGAGCCAGGGAAAAATCCAGCCCCACGGGATGGTTCAGTGGGGGGCAGAAGGGAGGGTGACCTTCTGTGATAGATCCAGCACCTCAGCACACAGCGAGAGCAGAGCTGGCTGCGCCCCTACCCCTATTATCCATCCCTAATCCCACCTCCCAGGCAGGTCCCTGCTCCATGGAAACAGCCCAGTGAGCATCCCACAGGGAATGGCCCTAGGTCAAGCTCTGCAGTGCTGACCTGCCTCTACTCCAGCCTCAGCCAGCCAGGACGATTCCAGGCAGAGGGAAGCTGGAGGCTCTGAACTGGCTGCATGCTCCCTGCAATGGGTTTGGACATGTTTTCCTCACCCAAAGGTGCTTCTCCCTGTGGTAATCCTGATGTTTTTCACCAGGATCTTTCAGCTGAACACTGGGTTGGTCAACTGTGGTAGGAAGGGACAGACCACAGTTTTGGGGTGCAGTGAGGGGCCAGGGAGGTGATGGTGAGTGCACCCAGCCCTGCACCCCCACCACCCAAGCGCTGGGTCACAAACTCCAGCTCCACAGGCCTCCTCCCGTGTTGCCATGACAACTGCAGCATCCCAGCCTGGCAAGGACAGGAGATGTGGGAGATCTCATCCACCCATCCCCAACACCACAGCTCAGGATGCGGCACAGGGAGCACCCTGCCCTCAGTCCCAGCCACCAGTGCCACCAGCAGCACCCCAAGCTCACAGCTGAGCCCAAGATGCTATTTACATTGGTCTAAATCTACACTTCTATAGATTCAGATGTTCCTTCATATCTGTGCAAAAGCCACAGGGCTGGCAGTGCCGGGGGCAGGAAAGGTTTTGGGTTTTGAGATGAGGATCTGCCCATTCAAAGCCCCTCTGCAGAAATGCAGCTTGTGCCATGACCCAGCTGATGCTCAACCCACACCACTGCAGGCATGTCCCCCCCAGCCACAAACAGCAGCTCCAGCCTCGCCTGGTCCCTGCTGGCAAAGCATCAAGACACAAGGTTCCCTGGCTGCCCCCAAACCCTCCTGGGATTATAGGGTCAGTCACCCCCCAGTCGCCTCAGCTTTCAGGGTGGTGGAGCCCTGGGGTGTCTCTGGGTCCAGCATCACCCCACACTCACAGCAGCCTCACAAGACTTCAGCTCTCAGCCTGATGAGATCCTGAATTAAACCCTCTCTGACATCGGTGGTACCAGGCTGGGAGGAAGCTGAGCTCCTCACCTCAGAGGCTGCTACACCTTCAGAAAAGTCTCATTTGAGAAGCATTAATACAAGATTAATAGAGGCTTTAATAAGCAGTGAATCAACCGCTAATGGAGCCCAGTTTGTAAGCCAGCTCTAACACCACAGGGGCTTAAAGGCATCCAGAACATGTTTCAAACATGCTTAAAATGGATGTGAATCACCTTGTAGCCCCAAAGACACCACACTGGAAATAAACTTCATGACAAAAGGTTGCAGATGAGCCAGGAGGAACTGCCTCATCCCTCCACCTGCTTCACAGAGTTTGGTTCTACAAGCTTTGCTCCTCACACATTTGTGTGAAGACAACAGGAATTTGGCTCACCCTTGTGCCCCTGGGGCTGGAGCTGGGTCAGGACCCCACGGTGAAGCAAGGCCAGTTCACAAGGGACATCCTCATCCCACCTGAAGCACAGCCACCCCGTGAAAGGCACCTGCCCTGGTCACAGAGCCAGGGCCATACACTGCCTGCAGCAGGGCAAACACCAGAGCTGGCCTCAGGCCCTTCTCTCAGGGCCTCACCACCCTCCTCCTCAACTGCTCTTCCTTGTGCCCATCAGCACCACCCTTCTGAAGCTTCACTGCTCCATCCCTCTGCTTTGCACACCCTCATCTCCTCTGCTCCCAGCACTGGATAATCCCAGAGAGTGATTTAGATCCCTACCCTCAGCCTCCCCCCTTCACCAGTGATGGAGGTCCAGCTCCCTCCACCTCTGCTGGACCCACTCCAGCTTGTGACACACCTGCAGTCACTTAAGGGACTGACCCTTTCCCAGCCTAGTTTGAGGAGCACTCCCAATGGCCAAGGTTTAGTCTCAAAGTCCTGCTTCCTTCGGGCAGGGCAGTAGGGTGCCCTGCAGAGCTCCTCAGCCACATCTGCCCTCATTGCTCATGGAGGCTGCCCAGGGTTAACTTGTACATGGCAGGTCTGACTGACCCACAGAATGCCCAGGACACTTCCTTGGCTTCAAGTCCAAGTGGACTTCAATATTTAAAGGCTGCCAGACTCTGGAGCCGCACATCAGAATACAGGCTATGGTTGTTTAAGAAGCTCAGCAGCAGACATGCAGAAGACAGTGGTAGTTTAGTGGTCTGGAGCTTCTTGGTGGGCTTTCATTTGCTTCATAGCACCACTGTTCAGCATGCTCAGGTCCATGTGTTTGGGTATCTCCTTTGGGGGAGGGGAGCAGCTCTGCAGGACACAGGGGCACTTGGGCTGGCATCAGCTCTAGCTGGCTTGAGCAGACCAGGACTCTGCTTCCTTTCAGCGTCAGGAACTGAACATCTCAGCTCGCTTCCAGGCTTCCTGAGGGAGGCTGGATCTTGTGGAAGGACAGGCATGGATGGGGTCAGAGACTGGAACTGGCACAACAGTCACATTAGTACTACAATGAAGTCCCTGCAACATGAAGTAGCCAGCTCAGAGCCATTACCCAGCCTTCAGCTGGAGACACCCTACAGACATTCTTGGGAGCCACTAGCTCATGGCAAAGCCCCCTCTGCTCTACCACGAGGTGAGCCTGGTCCACTGCAGACCAGATGTGCCAGTCTGAATGGCTCCATGGCTTTCAGCGGGCATTCACTAGCCAGTCTACTTTGAAAGCTGTTTGTGCTGTGCATCTCAGTGCACAGCACAAGCAGCTCAGGATCTTCTGCCAGAGCTCTGGGAAGGATGAGTCCCATGCCCAAAGTCCATGCTCAGAGCATAGGAACGCAGCTGTCTCACAGCAAGAGCTTCACAGCCATGTGAGTACCTGCAGCTGTGTAGCACAAGCTAGATGTATCTTCCAGGCCCCAGGCAGCACCTGAGTGCCAATGCTCAGTTGGGGCAGAAGGGCAAGGGACACGCATTTTACCCTGCCCTGCTCCTCTTTCCCTCTCAAAGTCAGTTGCGGAAGTCTCCCAGATTTCTTCAGTCTGACAAGTCATCCAAAACACTGCAGCTTCAGCAGCTCCTCTATTAGGTCAGCAGACAGAGTAGCTTCAGTCCAGAGTCAGCAAACACAGACATCACCCACAGCAAAGAAAGGCCTGGGGCAAAATGGTCACAGGCAGGTCCATTAGAGCTACTTGAAGATCCTGATCAGCTGTAGCAACTTGGTGGAGACAGTCTTCATCTTCCAAATCAACTCTGAGAACTCACAAATTCCTCAGGAAGTTCCTGATGGCTGAAACATGGCAAACATCACACAGGTCTTTGAGTAGCAGATTCCAGGGGTCAGCATAAGACCACTGATGGACCTAGGTAGCCCTCAGACCCAGCCATTTACCTGGCAAAGCAGCCAAGGAGAGCCCCAGGGGCCCGGAATCCAACAGAACCCCACCAGCATGAAGCTAAGGTCCTCCCTGAGGGTTTATATATTCCTCCTGACAGCAGCACCTGCATGTGATTGGACAGGGCAGGAGCAGGGAAGCAAAGGATTGGCCAGAGACAGCAGGGGATTGGTCAGGAGTCCCCACATCCCACAGTAATCCCAGCCTGTGATGGAATTTACGGCCAGCCAAGGGGAGGAAGAGCTTGGCTGGTCTCCTGCAGGACCCAGGCATGTGATGGCTTGGCATGCTGGAAGTGGAGATGGATGGATGGAGGGATGGAGACTAACAGCCTACAGCACCTCTGCTGAGCTCCTCAGGAGCACTTGCAGTACCAACAGTCCCCAGCTTGACCATGTGAAACCGTCCACACAGAGCTTCTGCCCTGCCTTAATGGAGCAAATCTTTGGTTTGGGGACTGGATTGCTGTTGGGTCATGGCCTATCGGGGCCAGGTGAGCCCACACAAGGCTCTACTGGTGCTGGTCTCCTGCATGACCCAGTTGCAGCAGTTCCATGAGCTCCTTGTACTCTGGGCTGGTGTTTCTGCCTGAGCCATCCACTGTTCCAACCAGTTTAATTACCCACATCTGAGTTATACCCAGCCCTGCTTCATCACAGCTTCCAGCCTTGCAGACAAACCACCCTTTGTGCTCCTCCAGCCCCTGTCCATGGGGAATTGCCAAGTACCAATTAATCAGTGGCTCCTGCTGTGACAGGCCTGGGAGATGGTGCCCCAGGAAGATGGAGAGGAAAGAACAGAGAAAAGCCACTGCTTGCCTTATGGGACAGAGCTGGGACTAGAGTCTGGATCCTGATCCCACCCCAGGAAGATGACGGGGCAGGCACACACAGAGTAAAGGGAGAGAATCCCTCTCCTGCTGCTCACGCTCTGGAGATACAGCCAAGCACATGGGGGGGTTCTGGGCTCAAGCGCTCACTGAAGCTGGGTCATGGGGAGCTTCTCATCACCCAGCACCCCCAAGTCCTTCTCTTTCTCATAGGCTGCTCTCAATCCAATCTCCCCCAGCCTGTGTTTGTGCTGGGGTTTGCCATGACCAAGGTGCAGGGCCTTGCACTTGGCCTTGTTGAACTCCATGAGATTCACACAGTCCCATCTCTCCAGCCTGTCCAGGTCCCTCTGGATCCCATCCCTTCCTTCCAGCATGTCGACTGCATCACGCAGGTTGGTGGTGTTGTCAGTCTTGCTGAGGGTGCTCAACCCCACTGTCCGTGTTGCCCACAAAGATGTTAAATAGTGCTGGGCCCAATGCCAGTTCCTGAGGGACACCACTTGGCACTGGTCTCCACCTGGACATCGAGCCATTGACTGCTACTCTTTATCCAGCTAATTCCTTATTCACTGAATGGCACATCCATCAAATCTATGCCTCTCCAGTTTAGCAACAAGGATGTCATGCAGGACAGTGTCAAACACTTTGCACAAGTCCTGGTAGATGATATCAGTTTCTCTTCCTTTATCTACCAATGCTGTGATCCCATCATAAAAGGCCACCAAAGTTGTCAGGCATGATTTGCCCTATCCTCATCCTGAACAATTGCCTCACCAATGCATGAAGCATTTCAGCTCTCTGGCACGGCCAGCTCTCTTGTATGGTGGTCTAGCAAGCCCTCTAGATGCCGACATACCCCAAAACCCAACAGCGTCAGCTCTCAGCCAAGAGAGAAGTGCTTATAGCTTATGTCAGCTAAAGCAAGGCAATTTGTGAGCATGGGAAGTATGTGGATCAAGATCATCCAGCCTGGTAAGGATGGCTGCTCCGGGGACAGCTCCAACAGGTCCATCAGCTCCTCCTGCTTCCCAAGGCAGCCTGCGGAGATGAAAACCGGTGCCCAGTTTATATGCAGTTCACTGGCAGGGCAGTAAATCCTGTTTGCTGTGCAGTGGTTTTCAGGCTAGCAGGTCTGAGTGGTGATGTGGGACATCCCTGGTGCTCAGCAGGGTTCATGTGCATAGGGCTGGAGCAGAAATTATTTTTAGGGTGAATGAAAGAATTTTTTGGAGTGAATAGATGATGTTTTCAAACTTACACAGGGAAGACTGAGATGAGATCTTAGGCACAAGTTCTTTCCTGTGAGGGTGCTGAGGTGCTGGCACAGATTGTCCAGAGAAGCTGTGGCTGCCCCATCCCTGGCAGTGCTCAAGGCCAGGTTGGACGGGCCTTGGAGCAACCTGCTCTAGTGAAAGGTGTCCCTGCACGTGGCAGGGGGTTGGAACTGGATGAGCTTTAAGGTCCCTTCAACCCAAACCAGTCGGGGATTCTGTGAATGGAAATGTTCAGGTGAATAAAAAAAAAAAGAACTATTCTGGTTCAAATCAAAGGCACGTGTTGGTGTTCGGGGGTTGTTTCAATTCCAGGTGTTTTCTGCTTAACACAGCAGAAAGGTGATGGGGAACATCAAATTTCAGCTCTCCACCTGTGACTCGTGCAGCCACGTGCCTGCGCCTGGCTCAGTGCTGATAAGGGAACCTGGGTTGATATCAGATGATTGGAAGATCAGCCCTGGGCTCTCACATCCTTATGGCAGGAGCCGAAGGAGTTAACACAAAATGCCACCGGCTGTATTTTCTCTCCTCCATTGAGGCAGCTCTGACATGGCAGCGGAACAATGCTCAATTCTGATTAGCTCTGGTTTTCCAGGAGGGGAGGCACAAGAGGGTGGGGAATTCATACTATTCTGCATAATTTTTAATCTAAATTCCATTTCTTTTCTTTTCTTTCTCTAGGAAGCAAACAATCTAGGGGGTTTTGTACTCAATTTCTTGCTTTCATAATCTAAATGAATTGTTTGCAAGTAGGAGCCAGCTGCAAAGCTGGCAATCTCCGATCAAATCTGCCTTTCTCCTGGTTCCAACAATCATTAATTTGCTCCTCAGCCCTGATTAGCTCATCTGGCTGCCTTGTGGTGGGGAAGAGCAGGGGGTGAGCTACAGCTCTCTTTGCCTGATCTGGAGCTGTTGGAGGGTTGACAGGATTGATTTCTGCTGGGTCCATGGTGCTCTTGGTTGTCAGCTCTCCGGAGAGGAGTGGGGTGCTCTGGGAGGAAAGGCTGGTGAGGTTATTTATGGAATCCTGGCATTTTGGAAATATCAGAGGATGCTGCTTTCCCCTGTTCTGTGCAGGGTGTGCTCGTTTGTTACGCTGAGGCTAATTAGCTGGGCTTGAAAATAGGAATCAAAGACACTGCAGCAGCCTCACACTCCAAATATCTGGGTCCTGCCCCATTCTTATGATGTTGCTGGTGTGTCTGGTGTGGCAGAGCTGTTACCTCTACTTCATAGATGAGAAACTGAGGCACGGGTCTCTTCATGTTGGTGGATGGAGACTCACAAAGAACAAGCCTCAGCAGCAAGGCTGTCTGGAAGGGGGTTGGTATGGGTGTGTTTTGTGCCAGGCCCTGGTTTATTCCATGGTGAATTACGAGCCATGGTCTCAACTCCTGCTGTAAAGCTGAGGGAGCTCCAGCCTCCTAAAAGCCTGAATGGGGCCAAGGGTGTCTGACAGGGATGTCACCTCCCCAGTGCCCGCTGCCAGTCACCAGAGCATCACCTCCTGATGTCCAGCTCCCTGTCATCCCATTTGTCACTGGTCTGAGGGCCCAGCTGAGTCAGACATGGCACTGGTGGCCCGTGTGCACATGGGCTGGCTGGGTGCAGGGCTGCTGCTGGCCTCACGTGCCCCTTTCTTGCACGTAGCTTTGCAGGCTTTGTCTCTCAGCTGCTATCTGACTGTGCTTTATTCCAACAGGCCTCTCTTCCAGATCAAATTCCCCAAGTGCTGGGGGTGGATCCTTTTAATTCTCATTTATCTCAAAGCTGTACATGGCTCACAAGCATGACAGAAATGTGCCTGGAGTGCAGGAAATGGCCTACTTAGCTGCAGGAGCAGAGCAGGCTTGTCCGTCATGCTGACTCCCAGGGCCCTGTCCTCCCAAAGGGAGCAGGGCAGCTGTCTGCTTCCCTCACAGGCACATGCTGCTCCTCAGAGATATTCAGACCCACCATAACGCCCAACCAGCCTGTCCAGGCAGAATGGTTCTGGGGAAGCAGAGCTTTGGAGGTACTTCCAAACTCTGACGCCGAACCACTGTGTGAGGATGCAGCAGGTCCCCTGTCTGTCTGCTCTTCACCCAGCTCTTTTGCTGTTTCTGTTTTGCTCTGTTGTGTTTTGCTGTTTTGCTGTTAAGATGTGTGGTAGCTTAGAGAAGGAGAAAGGCTGCGTTAGGACTATTACCGGCTGAGGAAGCAGAGCTTGCAAGGCCAGACCTCTGACAGCTTTTGGACCTACTGAGCACTTACAGCCTCATCCAAAAGGGGGCAGAGATCTCAGAGGTGTTGTATTCTCACAGACTGTGTGAGCTAGTGGCTGCGGAGAAGGACAAGCACTCGTACCAGGCTCTTACAGAGGGAAAGACTGTGCACAGAAGGGGTTCACCCCACCAGCAGCACCCAGAGGTGGGCTGGCCAGCCAGCTGCATGCTGCTATGCCTTAACAGCTCCTGGAGAACACACAGGGACTGTTCTTGCCATGTCTGTGATGTCTGGAACTAAAGGCACATGCACATCCAACTCTTTGCCCTAGCAGGGTAGGTAGGAACATGAGGCCTCCTGGGCTGAGAAGAATCTTCCCCAAAGGAGCTGTTGACCAGTGGGTCCCAGGAAGACTGAGGACCTTTGTATTAATGCCAGTTTCCTTGTTTGATAGCTCACATAAAGGACTTGGCTGAGGAGGAATCGTGCAAGGATCCCTGGGGGCTGTGGAAGGAAGAACAAGAGGCAGGGTTGTGTGCCCACAGGAGGGCAGTGAGCTGGGGCTGGGCAAGGACAACTCTAACAGGGCTGCTGAAGCAGAGGGTAAGTGAACATTAAGCTGTCCAGCTTTTAATCTTACTCAATGGTACTGAACTCTTCAGGGGTCCAGTCTTCCCTCAGACTATTTCCATTTTATTTACTGGATTTTTGTATTTTGTTCAAAGAAGACAGCAGCAACAGAAAATGGAGTCTCTCCATAATGTCTCTGAGGACTGGGGAAGATGAAGCCCCCAAGCACCTCAGAGAAAGCAAGCAGTGAACACCGGCCCCTGGATTTGTTTTACTTCCTGAGTTTCCCCAGCCAGAGGAACACTCTAACCCCTGCTCCACAAATACAAGCAGATTGCCTCTGAATGCACCACTAGAAACCACGGCTACGGTTCAGAAAGATTTGTTCTTGAGCACTGATCCTGCCTCCCACCACTCTCATTTATCTTACTGATGCTAATACCATACTTCAGACGTTACATTTTAATGACAACCAAACATCAGTCCTCTTAGAGGTTGGCAGTCCCCTGAGTGTCCATCTGCACAGATACCCACAGCGGCATCCACCCATGCCTGGGAGCTTGGACCATCCTGGCTAGCAATCCTGGGATTCCACCTGGTGGATGCTCTCAGATGTCAGGGAGTCAAAAAGGCAACAGAGCAGCTCTTCAGCCTGGGGAGAAAAGAAGGAAGGGGTTGGGGAAGAGCTGTGAGTTCTGTGAGACACTTCTTTCAGAGGTAGGTTTCTGTGCAAGCAACAGGCAGGCAGCACAGTGAGGATGTTTACCAGGTTGAATCAATCCCAGCCCAGAGGCAGCTCTGAGTGTCCCGCAGCAGGGAAATGTCTGCTAGCTGTGACCACTGTTTGGCTGTTCTCAAGATTCACATTTTCAAGGAACTGAAGAAAACCAACAACATGCAAAGTGCCAAGCAGGAAGTCTAACTCCCTCCCCAGCTGCTCTGCCTCTCCTTCCCAAACCTCGCTTCTGTGTGGCTCTTTGGCATGGCTGCTCCATGGATGGGTAGACCAGCCTAGTGCCAAGGGCTTCAGGACCAGTCTGTTATTCGACTGTGCTAATGAACATCCTGTTCCCCTGAAGCATTATACATGCTGTGCTGACAGTCCTTGGGCCCTCTTCCTGCCAGCGCTCTGCCTCTCCTCATAGGTTTTTAGGTCTCTTTTACAGGACTCCAGCCCTTCTGCCTGCTGCTGATGGGCTAAGGATCATGGCACTGGTGGCTGGGATGTGTTTTCCCTGTGTTGCTCTGGTGTGGTCCCAAGTTTTGGCTGTTTCTGCAGGGAGGAAGATGCTAGAACAGCCTTTGTGGCTGCTGGCAACAGCTCCAGGGCTCCAGGCAGAGCAGAGGGATTAGCACTGCCTGCCTCTGGAGCCTTGATTGCACATCCTGGGCTCATACTGAGGAATGGCTGTGCAGAGCCCATGCTGTCTCCCTGCTCTGGCATGCTAACAGTGGCAGGTCAGTGACCAGAGGCCACTGCAGCCTCATAATCTCATCCCAGCCATAGTGCATGTGAGGAGAAACTGTTCAGCCACAGGACATCCCAGGCCGAAGGCTGAGCACAGCACTCCCTGACAGCTGTTATTGCTGGGGAGGTTCCAGTTTGGGTATGGACCACGTGCAGGGACATCTGGGACCACTTCATAGAGTTCCACTGGAAGATCAAGAGCCCCTAACGATGTCCCCAACAAAACATGGCTTTATCGTTTCCAGATATGAACTGGGCTGCATGTGTCCAAGAGAAGCCTGCATGGGGAGCAGGCATCTGCAGGGTCACTGCATGAGTGTAAGGAACTTCTAAAGCATGGATTCACTTGCTCCTAATGCACATGTTTCAAATAGGGCAGGTGAAAAGTGCTGTAGAAATGCTGCTTCTCTCAGGGACTGCAGAAGAAGGCAGACAGCTAGCCCAGACACAGATGTGAGCACTAAAATAGTCCACATTTGTAAAGAGGGTTTCTCATCCTATTGCCTAGTCCCAAATCACACAGGGAGCAAGCACAAAATTGCTTTTCACTTCCATGGCTCAACTCCAACAGTAAACTCTGCAGCTCTGCTCAAACCATGTAGATTTGAAATCCATGTTCATTTAACCCTCCTGAACTTTGCCTGATATCATGGTGTTACTCATTAGCTTTGACCTGGAAAGCCTGGCTGACATTTCATAAACTCATTAGCAAGAGATCAGAGAATCAAACATCGTTTCTAGGCACATCCTTTGAGGTACAGTCATTCCCCAGTGAGCTTGCTCCTCAGATCTCGCTTTGTGATCATAGAATCATAGAGTAGTTTGGGTTGGAAAGGACCTTCCAAGGTCATCTAGTCCAACCCCCGTGCAACGAGCATGGACATCTTCAACTAGATCAGGTTGCCCAGAACCACATCCAGCCTGGCCCTGAATGTCTCCAGGGATGGGGCATCCACAGCCTCTCTGGACAATGCGTGCCAGGATTTTACCACCCTCACTGTAAAGGTTATTTTCCTCACATCCAGCCCGAATCTTCCCTCTTTTAGTTTAAAACCATCACCCCTCATTCTTGTCACAACAGGCCCTGCTAAAAAGTCTTTCCCTATCTTTCTTATAGGCCCCTTTTAAGTGAAAGGCTGCTCCAAGGTCTCCCCGGAGTCTTCTCCAGGCTGAACAACCCCAGCTGTCTCAGCTGTTCTTCATAGCAGAGGTGCTCCATTTCTAAACGTACCCTGAACTTTGGAGAAAAAGGGCTATTTGAAAATAAACATGACTTGCTGCTGTGCATCTTATAACCCACAATGCGGAGCATGGCATCCACTGATGTCCTAGGACTAGACTTATGGTCTAAACTCTGAGCTGCTGTGAGTAGCCACTGCTTCTACCAGCACCAGAGGGATTTGATTCAATGCCCCAGGCTGCCAGAAGCAGGGAGAAGGGCTGAGCATATTTATTTTCCTCTTATCAATCACAGAAAGCACGATAAGCCTCTTTCTGATAGGCTGATTCCCCATAGCTGTGAAGCAGAAGGGATTTTATGTCAGCCAGAGATATGTCATGTCCTTTTCAAAGCAAATCAGAAAACAGCCTGGACTTGCTGCCCTGTTGTATCACTTGGCAACAGCCTGGCACTCTGGAAGTGGTGAGCACCATGCGATGACAGCCTTGCAGCTATCATAGACCTTCCCTGGCAGTGCCTACAATCCCAGCTGCACCCAGGGAGAACATTACCGAGCCTCAGGGAAAGCTGCTGCAAACAGCAGCTGTATGACTTTGGGGAAGTTTGGGGCAGTTTTGCCTGTGTTAAAAGCAGGAACACAGACTTCAAAAAGGGTTTGGTGTCTTTTAAGGCTCAGTCCTTGGAGCACTGGTAGTGAAGCAGCAGCTCTGATGTGTTACACGAGGTTACAAACACATCTCACTCTCCTGCTGTGTTTTTTTGGGGAAGCAAAAGGGATCCAGGGGAGAGGCTTGTCCCTTTGCTACTGTTCTCATTCTTCCCAGTTCTTTTACATCTCCTAGTCCTAATTCTTCAGGCACTGCCTCCTCTATCCAAATCTCTCATTTGTTTTGTACTGAACTTTGATGATTACAGCCAGAGTTTTAAGGGTATTTATACAGTTTATTCCCATTAGCCACCCACATGTCGCTTAGCATTTCCCTTTCTGGGATGAACTACTGAAAAAATATTCAGATAGCCTATCCCTGGAATAGCTAATGGCCTAATTTTTCCTCTTCCATTTGGATATGGGCTGAGACAGAACTTCCCAATCACAGGACATGTGCCAGCTTGGCAGAAGGGCTGAATGAACATTTCCTGTCACTAATTATTGACACGTATCACAGATATCTTACTAAGTGTTGCTTTTTCATAAAAAGCAACTGACACCTATGGAAAATATTGAATCTTTATCAAAATCTCCAAATATTTTGATTCAAAATAGTGCCACCATTGTAATGTGAAAACAGTTTGTTGTGGTTTAAGCCAAGACTTGGGGCTGTCATGAGGCACCACCTCTGTCTTACACAAGTTAAAACTTTCTTCTAACATTCAACCAATTTTGACAACTTTCGTTCATCACAGGGACACAAAGGACACAAATCTGTACCATAAACTTCTCTACTTGCCTGATTCTCATTTTGAGGATAAAGAAGATGCTGCACAGTGTCCAGGACTGACTGCTTCTGCCAACTGACCCTGGGGGTAAAGGAAAATGGAAGCCGGTGTTACTTTGCCATCCAAACTGTCAGAAACTGCAGATGACCCAGCTCTGAGGAGGACTATGCTCTGTGCCAGCAGCTCTGGCCGTGTGCATCTGTTACTGAACTTCTTTACACAGCTAAATCCTGGTTTTACAAAGCTTTGTATAAATGGATTTGGATTCTTAAAATACAAGCCTTCAAACCAACAGTAATGACCTGTTGCATAATGGGGTCTCTGGGTCAATGGGAAATACATGTAAATGTAGATAGTCAGCTCTGTGCAAGGGTGGTTTTCTCAACAAAGATGATCTGTGTGTTTTTCCCAAGCCCCAAGACTATCTAAGCTGCCTTCAGCAGCAGGGTCTGCTTCACTAGTCCTTCTTTTGCTCTGGTCCACACATGAGCTGACCTGTAGCAATACGACAAGGGGGAATGGGTTTAAACTTAAACAGGGGAACTTCAAATTAGATATAAGGAGGAAGTTCTTTACTGTGCAGGTGGTGAGGCAATGGCACAGGTTGCCCAGAGAAGTGTTAAATGCTTCATCCCTGGCAGTGTTCAAGGCCAGGTTGGACAGAGCCTTGGATGACATGGCCTAGTATAAGGTGTCCCTGTCCATGGCAGGGGGTTGCAACTACATCATCTTAAGGTCCTTTCCAACCCAAACCAGTCTGTGATTCTATGATTCTATAAGACATATTCAAGAGAGATTAAAAGGCAAGAACAAATTTCAAAATTGCCCTTTAAACTGACTCTGTGCACACTCAAGTCTTAGGCTTGAAAACTCTCCAGAGGCTTTGGAAACCACTCCCTGCTCCCTGCCCCCATATCCAGGTATTGTGCTTGGCAAGTTCTCTCTTCAGCGGTTTTCAACAGCTCCAATATTTTACATCTCGTGTGTTCATCTTTTTTTATTTCTTCCCCTCCAAAGCTCCCAGAGATGAGCTTCCTATAGGGATAACATCACTCCCTGCTAACAACAATTAGCACTTGGTAAGAATGTTTCATCAGAGAGAATAACATCCAGCTAAGTTCCTTAACACTTGACTTCTGTTCTGATTGCACCACATTGTCTAAAACCAGGAAGGCGTAAGGCTGAGTCTACACTCTGGTTTTCTTCTGATGCAGCTAGCTTTTGGGTGTGCTGAAGTCAAACACTGCTCACTGAGCTCAGTACAATGATAACTAGGTGAGTTCATAAGGACTGTGCACAACATAGTTAGGTCCTAACAATCTCATAGGCATCTGAAAGTACTTTTTAAAAGCTCAAATAACCATAGAGGAGTAATCACTATTAAATCAGTATCACCTATTAAGGCAGCTAAATCTTGTTTGTCATGCATAAAAAGCAGAGCCTGCCTTTCTTCCAGGAGCTGCTTTGAATCTACTTGTAAATTCTTCCTTCTGCTACCCTGCAGCTCAGAAATCTGGCTGTAAAAACAAGTTATGACATGGAAAATTCAAATGCTTTATACTGGAGATCCAGGCAGTTGGATGCTGACAGAACAAACAAGGTAAGTCTCACATAATTTTCCTTGTCTGTGGATAGGATTGTGTCACTTCCTTCTCCAGATTCTGCCCAGTCCCCATCTCTCTTCAGCTTCCCCTCACCTCTTCCAAACACTTCACTCTGCCCTCTGAGTTACCCTTGGCACCCTCTCAGATTCTCCCAGATTCCTGCTTCAGCTCCACTCTTGGCAGCCAGTCAAAATCACAGGCTGCTTTTGTGCTCCCACCTGCATCAATGTTGTTCCTTTTTCTTTTCTTCCTGCCCTTTGGTGTAGAAATAATGCCTTCACAGATGTCCAGAGAACAGGCAGAGTGGGTGCGGGTGCTGCTGCACAATAATCACTCCATAGTTACAAGGTTCTATGTCTGTCTTCAAGGCAACTGCTCTGCAAAGCACATTCTCCAGTGACTGAATGTCTCCTCGAGGTGCCACTGCTAGAGCTGGCTTAGGAAAGCTTTAATAAGCTCTGAACTGTGAGCAGTTATACTAGCAAAGCCTGCATTGTTCCTCTCAATACCTGATTCCTCCTCTTTATCACAGCCCATCTCTGACGTCGTATCCCAGGCTTCCATACAGATGGCAACGTTTCTCCCTGTGGCACAAAGCCTAAATAATGTGGCTCAGTTGTGAATCAACTCCCAGGGCTGTAAAATAATCTCTTACACTGAGGTGCTTCAGCAGTGCAGCTGAAATGCAGGCCAGAACCTGAGCAGGTACTGGAATCCTGGGCTGTGGCAGGAAGAGGGAAATAAATACACTGATTTAGGCTGTACAAGAAAGGTCCCGTGGCTCCTGCTGGTGGAGCTGTAAGTGTAATTAACCTCAGATGTTATTCTGAAAAGAAGATGTCTTAGCATGAGTTGTCTTTATGAGACACTGGTGGAGTCAGGATGGGTTTTCAAAGATATTTGCGAAGTTGATTTTAAGCAGTATGATGCTTATGCTGCGATAAAGGTGTGAGTCTATTGTTGGCTATGGTGGATCTACCCAGGAATCTCTGCCTCCTCCCCATCCTTGGGCACACCTCACCACCCTCCCTTCCACAAGCATCATCAATCACAAAGGCAGTTATTATTTTGTACAGCTGGTTTGAAATAGCTGCAGGATCACTACTTGTGGCACTGTGGGTAAGAGGCAGAGCAGATCTTGCCCCTTGGGAGTGCCTACTGACAGGCAGAATTTATGCACATGTACTTTGCAGTTCAGCAAGGAAGTTTATCCTTTGGAGAGCCAGCCGTCCTGGCACAGAGCAGGATGAGGGGTGAAAACACAGCTGAGACTGGCACTTATTCCTCCCTGTGAATGGCAGTGAGAAGACACCACAAGGTTTGCTCTAGGGGTGCTGCCTTGGGACTGGCAATCATAAAACATATCAAGTTAAACCTACAGATGAGGAAGCACTGG
This sequence comes from Nymphicus hollandicus, assembly GCA_009823435.2. NCBI lineage: Eukaryota > Metazoa > Chordata > Aves > Psittaciformes > Cacatuidae > Nymphicus > Nymphicus hollandicus. Next base: position 15,181 of record WTXV02026641.1, on the reverse strand, counting down.
GTTGGAGCTGATCTTGTTATGCAGCACCCATGACCCTGATGACACCCATGACCCTGATGAACAAAAGCCTGGGGAAAACAAAGAGGTGGGGGATCTCTGCCAGCTCTGCTGACAGCCACTCTCACAGAGCTACTTTCAGCAGTGATCTCTGGGCTTCCCAACAGCTCCCTTTTTCCCTGTAAACCAGGGAAGGAGTGGAGAAAACACACTTGGGTAACTTGCTCTTTTCTTCCTCTTAGTGCTGTACTTTGCAGGGTGAAAGGTTTGGGATGTGCTCCCCTGGGTGTGATTTTAAATGAATGGGAGCAAGGTCTAAATTTTATCATTAGGTTCAAAACAGTTCTGAGAAGTTACTGATGAAATTTGTTCCAACTATTCTTCCCAGGTGTGGCCTCGTGACTGAGCCCCATAATGTTTCATCAAACTGCAAGAACGCCAATGTGTCTACCAGCTTGGATGTTCAGATTTGACCCCCTTAATTCCTGTAAACCCATGACATCCTTGAATTCCATATTCCTGTCCCACTGACAGTGTTATCTGGAAGTCCTCCAGATGAATGGAAGTACAGCCATGGTCTTGACAATCTTATCAGTGTCACTGCTGGACTGCTCTGCACTGACTGTGTCAGTAAAAAAAAGACTCTCTTGGCTTCTCCTGCCAGAGGAAACCATGTGCATGAGCCACACACACATGGCATTGCCAAATACCAGACCCTGTGCAAGGAAATCTTCCCTCTGGGGAGCAGTGGGTTAATTGCCCTGCTAATCATTCCATTTCACTAATCAGTCCCTGCAGAGGGGTTCTGTTTGTTTTACCAGGCTCATACATCCTCTACCCAGCATTTCTGGTCATTTATTTAAGAGGCTCATTTTTGATTTTGCTCTTTGGCAGTTTAGTTTGGGTTGGTTTTTTTTTTTTGATAGCAAACATAGAATCTGCTAAGCTATTTCTCCTAGGAATTTTATTGATTCAGCAGTTTTATTCCCAATGAGAGCCCTTATTTCAGAGATTCCCTGTATCCATGGAACCATGCTCGCAAGCCTCACAGACACCACAACTCAGTGTTTAAGGGCCTAGTGTAGGACACGTGGCTTTGAAACCAGGAAACATGCTGACCCAGTAACAACAACATAACTTAGGAAGGCTGGATTGCCTTTGTGTGGCACCTGACCTCAAGGGAGTCTGAAATGGAAGTGAAGTACAGACAAGAAAGGCAGCTGCCCTCCCTCATATCACAGGCTCTCTGGCAGGGGGTGAGACAGTGCTGGTAAAGCAATATTGTCCTCGCTTACGTGTCCAGCAGGGAGTCGAAGCAAATGACTGCATTGTCTCGCTGTGCCGCCAGCACCAGGCACAAACCATTCTTTAAAAGGGAACACTGCAAGAGAGGGGAGAACAGAGTGTTGCTGTTGCTGTCCACTTAGGTGAGTCTGTAAGCCTCACTGATGAACTACTGACAGCACAGATAACTGCTTATGTGCTGTGTGAGGGGAAGAAAGTCACAGAGCAACAGACTCTTTCAAAATAAAGAGTACCATGGTAAAAACTAAAAGAGTACCAGGGTAACTGTTAGTTACCCTGCTCCTGTGGCATAATACTATTCCTATTCCCTTCTCTCAGAGTGAAAATAAGCAGGTTATTTAGGTGTGTTATTCAGTTCCTAAGTCTGCTGGAAACAGGAATATGGAGATATCAGACAATGTTGAGATACCATAGCAGAAACAATTATTACTTGAAAGAGCCCATCTCCCTTCTGGCAAGGGAAAGCAAATGCTGTAATGTTCACCTTTGGCTCAAAAGTGCCAGACCCTTCTGGAAACACTCCAGCTCTGCCCAGAGCAATTAGTCTCTGCCAGGAGCAAGTGTTTCATGGCCAGGTGAGCAGTGCTGCTGCCATGGCTCTGCTTCCCACATGCTGATTGACTTTGTCCTTCCTAGAGAGCTGTGCACCTTCCCATGTGCAGAGGGATGGCATCCTAGGGGAGTCACAGGAGAAGGAAGAAGCGCTTACACTAATTGGATGTTAGGTGTAATTGCTGTTCTATACAGATGCACTTCAAAGGGATGCTGTCAGTTTAAGAAATCACGACCTGAAAAGATCTTACCTGTTCTTATTACAGATAACACCAAAGACTCATAACTGAAAGGCTGTAAGCACCAATATTTGTGTTTTTTTCAAAGGGACTGCTGTGTGTCTCTGACAGCGCTTTGTTGATTGCTACTTCCAGCATAAGTATTTTCCCCCCTTGTTTACTCTGTGCTGTTGACAACACTTTCTTGCATGCTCTACCTTAGTGCTTTGCCCTAGAAAGGTTCCTGAGATGGTGGGCTTCTCCTGCACAAGTGCAAAGAGACACTGATGTAAAGCAATCTATCTGCTTGCCCCAGTAGCACATCTCATGCTTAAGCCCTGTGAACACTTGCTCAAACCCCATGCTGGACTGCAGCTTAAGCTGTCAGCACCAACTAAGTGGGAAGCAAAATGAAATCTGTGCCTAGGACTCCAGAGCACAGTCTGGAAAATGGAAGGGTTATTTAGCATTGTAGAAGAAGATTAACGGGGTGTGATCAGAGAAAGGGAAATATAAACTATATTACATGTAAAACCAAGACAGCATACAGTGGCAGAACATACATAATAGCAGCAACTGCACACTGAAAGGTGAACCGAATAAAATGTTTAACGTGGATGTGCCATTCACATTAGGGCACACATAACAATGTCAAGGTTAGGCATCAGCAAGGTAGTGAAAATACAGGAACACCAGGAACTAGCTAGCAAGGCATGCTGCCGCATTCCCTACCAGTAGTATTAGAGCTTGCATGCAGTGCTGTGCTAGTACTGCTACTAAAGCAAGTTTGCTCCAAGCTAGCTGGATCCCCTAGCACAGCATGGCATTAAACAGCCCCTGTTTTGTGTGAAGGAAGCAAAGCATGACTCCAGCTGTTCCATACCTGTCCTGCAGCCCTGCATCCTACCCTGCTTAGTGTCTCGGAGATGCAGTGAGCTTGTGGCATGTCCAGAACAGTGAGACGTACTCCAGTCACTGTGAAATCTGTGCCAATGAGCTCATCAAGCAGTTCCACATAAGGTGGGGGCTCTGAACCCCGAAGGCTCATCCCAGGCAATAGGAGGCAAGTGGTTTGGCAGAGGTTGTCGAGCAATGGCTGATCTGAAAGATCAAAGCACAACACATGCTTGTTTTATACCTATCCCCCACAACTGGCAGCCCTCTAAGTAATTCTTCCTGGCCACAGACCAGAAACTGGAAGATCTGAGGCCCTCAGGCATTGTTAGATGGTTTGGGATGTTCACAGATGCAATTGCTCACCCTGAGCTGTTGAACTGCTGCATGCCTATGTGTATGTATCTGGAGATCACAAGACAGCAGCAGTGACCCCATTTCAGGAGTCAGACAAGGACAACTGCTGCTTTGCTACGGGAGATACTAGTCCATTTAATTTCTTCCAAGCAAAGAAATCTGTTAATCCAGCTGCTTTTTATAATCCAAAATGTAATTCTGAACCAGCATACACAAGACTTAATGTATTTCATATTTTCTTCATGATAAATCTGCCTGTCCATTAGGCAGCAGCTTTGTGATAATGATTCGCTCAAAAGGAGAGGCTTCTTTGTGTGCAAGAGCTACCTCTAGTGTTCAAGATGAGGCCACCAAGTGAAGGATGTGTCTGGCTCGCTGGAGGCACTTACTATATTGCTCCTGACAGTTCAGGGATCACGTGTGCTTGCTTTACCAGGACAGTGACTCTTTGAAATACATTTTCTGAGACACAAACGCATCAAGGCTGAACACTGGTTTCCTTTCGACTCTGCTTAGACATCTTAAAAGCAAAATGATCCCCATGCAGCTGGAAATTAGGGGCACATCATTTGAGATGTGTTCCCACCACTGGGCTGTTCAAAGCTTGCAGAATACCTGTGCTCTCTCCACAACAAACTGTTTTTTTTCCTATTTTATCTTATTTTCTGCAATCTCTTGTAAAAATTAAGTACAAATCTGGGCACAAGCCCAGTCCTTTCTCATCGTGCAGTAAGTTGATGGGGGACATACCCTGCAACAGCAGCAATATGGGATGTTTTGGACTGGAAGCACCTGCAAGTCTCTCTCACTGCAGCTTTGTGCTCTGAACACAGCCTAAGCTGACATACCTCACCAGCAATATAATGATGTGGTTGCATCTCTGCAGCCACCCCGACAGCTATACGCAGAACAGCCTGGTCATCTCAACAAAGCTGCTGTTGTGTACACAGTCACCAAGTTCTTCTTTCAGGACTCATACAACAGTTTTAGGAATGTCAGTAATAAATCATAGAATATGAGCTTGGAAGGGACCTCAGGTATCATCTGGTCCAACCTTTCTAGACTAAGTATGACCTAGACTGGATGTCCCAGCACCCTCTCCAGCCCAATCTTAACTGTGTCCAGTGTTGGGGAATCCACCACTTCCTGGAGAGATTATTCCAATGGCTGGTTGTTCTCACTGGGAAAAATACTCTTCTGTCCAGCCAGTATGTCCCCTGGGATTAACTTCTGCCCATCACCCCTTGTCTTTTCCATGTAACTTCTTACAAAAAGAGAGCTACATGGAAAACGGAGACTTTGTAGCCACCCTTTAAATACTGGAATAATGTTGGGAGGTAGGTCTCACCCTCCCACTACAGGCATCAGTTAATTCTTAAACCTTCACGCAGTCAGATCTCTGCTGTACTAGTGGCTACAATAACAAGCTCTTTCTTAGGTCTGCAGCCTAAGAAAGGAACTTGACTGAGGATTGGTGATTTTTGCAGTGATCATGAAGCATGCAAGGAGCATAACCCAAAGCCAGTGGGAAGAATTCATTGATAATTACCTTGGGTAAAATCCTTCTTCAGGGACCCCCTCTATCTCCCCCAGATGACTTTGCCTTAATGCCAGCAGAGCTACTTGGGAACCACAAAGGCCTTGGCTTACAGCACCTTCCTTGCACTTCTACATGTGCTGTCTCGTGCACCTGCAGGTAAGGGTCAATGCCCAAAAGCCCTGTATCAGTAAGGGGTTAAGGTGGGATGTGATGGTCAGTAGTTCTGTAGCATTTTTATCCTACTCTTTGCCTGTCCACAACAATCTTGTGGTTTTACAGCTGGGATTAACAACTGCAGCACTCAGGTGCAGCACAGGAACGTTTGCTCAGCTGTCCACCCTCCTGCTCGCCAGTCACATCACAACTCAAGCTACAGGAATGAGAATGACCCAGTTCCAAACAAGTCTGCTCCCCAGTGAACACCACAGAGATGCTTTACCTGGTCACTGCTTGTTTATAAAGGCTTGGAATCAATCCACAATATTCGAACATGGAAGCATCCCCATGTGTTAATTACATCTCCTGACATAAATGATGTTGCATGACAGCCTGTGGTATATACATGCCTATCAAGTAAAATCAGCAGGGCTGAGAAACTGTAAGTGGCTGAGGGAAGTGAGAGGTTTGCTGAAGCTTCAACTTCAAATCAAAGTCAGAGCAGTGGTAAGTGGAAGTCATTTTGAGCTGGCAGCTCTTCATCAGCTAGTGGGAACTGAATGAGATCTCAGTCCAGTTCCCGAGACTGAGCTGGCCACACTGCCAAAAGCAATAAAGCATAAACTGTACTTACCTACTCACAGAACAACACGTCTCACTATCACCTATCCCTACGGTGTGTTGGCCTCTCTTGTGGCAGGCTTTGAATGGAGATGCAAACCAGTGTGGCCAAGTCAATGTTTACATGCAGCGCGAAAGTTGAGCAGAGAAATGTGCACTGCTGCTTATATGGGATGTGCAACAGTGCTGGTTCTTCTGCTGGTGGTAAGGTCTGCATTTCTGAACAGCCCTGCATTTCAACCCATGAAAGCTCTGGCTGTGGAAGGGCCTGGCAGGTAAACACTTAAATGGCTGGACTCCACTGGAGCTGTTCTTTGCAGCTCGGAGCTGTCTTTTCCTTCTGAAAGGACACCAATACCAAATCTTGCTGCCACCAGATGGTTTGTCTTGCTGTCCAATTAATCAATAGCAGTCTCAATCTATAACAAGAGTTACACATTTCCTTACCAAGGTTGCATGATTGCTCAGAGCCCAGTGAACAGCGCTGCCCTCCTGCTCCACGCTTTATGATCTTCCGCTGCTTCTTGATTCCCAGACTGACTATGGGGTCACGTTTCAGGTTATAGATCTGCAGGAGGGAAGGGAGGGAGAGAGAGGCAAGTCATGGGAACACCATTACCTGATCAGGAAGGATAACACTTCAGATGTATTGATTGAGGCAAGCTGTGAAACTTTCATCGTGTACTTCTGTAATTGCAGCCCAGGAAACACCTTCTTGTCTACACAAGACACAATAATATTTTATGCGCATTTATCTTTATTGGGGCTTAATTCAGAACATCCTTTTAAAGGTCCCATATACAGACATCTTTCCAAGGTCTTTGATCCCAGCTGTTCAAGGCCAGAAACTCAAGTACTGTGAGTGTCTGATATTTTTATCCAGTGTGCAGTGGCTCCCTTCCATCTCTGTTTGGACTGGTGTATCTCTGCATCCCAGCACAGTGCAGCGATGATGCCCTGGAACTGAGTTGCAGAGGGAGAGCATCCACATTAGTGAAGCATATTATAGATGTGGCTGACTGCTTCCAGTTCCAGAGCTAATCTCCTTTGACTAACTCAGCTGGGTCACCTCTGTGCCATGTGGACAAAAGCAAGGGTCAAAAATTTCCAGCCTTTGTTGGGCATAACCAAATTGTTTCAAAGTCTGGTTTGAGAAGAAAATGATCAGAGTGGAAATGACATACAAAGCTACTGGAACAGGAAAGACTTACTACTTCATTTTAGCCATTTGCAGACTACAGTGGTTTGAATTAGAGACCAGCAGCATAAGGGCCAGATGAGCAGAGAGGGCCACAGCGGTACTGGTAGGCTGCTCGGCACTGCCTAAAGGCAAGCTGAGGGGCTAGAGTCTGAGCCTTTATGCCTCTGTCTATGGGCAAGGAAGGATGCAGACAGCCAGCAGCTCTGCAAGCAGTGCCTTTACAGCTTGAGATGTCTCACACAGACAGCTCCACCCTTTGCATTGCTGTGGTCTGGTACCTCTGCATGCAGGGCACAAGAGACACAAACAGAGTAGTGCTCACCCTGTAAGCATGTGGATGTGTGCATATTCTGTGGTAGACATTCAGCAACCAGTGAGTTACGTTATCACCCGTCCCTCTTCATCTCCATTCCTGGATACTACATGAGAAAAGCTGGTTAAAAAGCAGCCTCTGGGCCAGCTATGTCTTAGCAATCATTGATGATGTTGCTATCCCTCCCTGTGACCTGCTTCCACAGTGATGTTGACTCTGTCTGGGAGCTTAGCTTCTAAAGTACGAGCCCTGAATTTACAGCACAGTTTACTGAACAAACATATCTGGAAAAGCGCTTTTCCACTGAGGCTGTCTGGGTCAATACAAAGTGAGCACCTTGTGGTAGGAACATCCACAGGAGAAGGAAATCTCAGCAGCTGGTAAAACACAGCAAAAAAAGCATAATCTAAAGCGTAATAGGAAAGAAAGACCAAAGCCATTGCTCTGACACAGCAGGATACTTCTCAGGAAAGGGCAGAATCTTACCTCTTCCTTCTCTAATGTCTGACACTCTGTGTAGCACAGCCCTTCTGGGAAAAACAGCTTCATATCCCGGACAGCTATTTGATAGGATTCGGAGCCTAAGAGATAAATACAATGAGAAGATTCTCTCAGGCTATGAATTAAACATTCTCTAGACTCACACTCATCTTTCGGAGAGACTGATGATGTGCAACGTACTGAAGTAATTGCTTTAAAGGCCAGCTGTTCTATACAGTAATAGCAAACATTTCAAACCATTATATTTAGAATAGTTTCATTGCCTTCTTGATATTGTGATTCTTTCCTATTATTGCTCAGCTGCTTCTTCATGTAAACAAGACTCCTATTTCCTAGTAGAGTAGTGAAGGGAATCGTGTTAAGGAGCCTGAGAACCTCTTTAATACCAGTTCCAATTCCCCATTTTTGTTCCCTTGCTTCTGAATCACATCAGGCTGGTCTTACTGAATGGGAAGGAGCTACTAGTTGGTAAAATAAATGTGCCTTGTAACAATAATTCAAGTTCCAAATATGCTGACTTACAACAGAAATCAGAATTAGTGTGAGACACTGCTGATGGAAATTGAGACTGGGACAGGTACACAGAAAAACAACTTGAGGATCATGGAAGGAATGGAGAAACATGTTAAGAGTTAAAACTAAAAGACCTTGGCTTGTTTCACCCAACATGATACAAAGCTGAGAAGGAATCTGATTTCTGATAAACACAACAGCGTAGAAAAGTCAGAGAAGAAAAAAGAGCTACTTAAACCTGAAGTACAGGTATTGGCACAAGAACAAATGGATACAGATTGGGTGTGACTATATTTAAATTTGAAAATGTAAGAAGAATTTTAGCTATCACAGCAGTGAAGTTCTGTCACAGCCATGACATTGGGGTGGATCCTTATGAAAGGGAATATATGATGGCCTTGTCTGTGGAGGAATTAACTGAACTCAGAGACTTGAGAGGTCCCTCCAGGCTCAGCATCTGGATATAGATATCCCTATAAAGTACCAGTGTTACAAAGCACTATTCAGAATGCTTTGAGACTTGTGGGTGGAAAATGTTAGAGAAGGGAAAGCTATTTCTATATAACTGGAGTTCAGACAGATTGTCAATTGCTGGCACAGATCCATACTCCTGGGATGCAAATACACAAAAAATGCAAATATTCTCTGAAATATTACCACCTTTGCAGGCTACCCATTCAAAGAATCATGTCTTACTGCTCTTACAGCACTCAGACCTGTCTAAACTTCGCAATTCCAGCTATTGAATAGCCAGAGTCCTTAACGCAGTAGTTTACAATCCTAAGATTGCCTAAGTCATCATCATGTAAGTTGTGCTGGATCTTTTATGTACCTCTGAGTCAAATCTTCCTTGTTTAAGTAACTGATGCCATTACAGAGGACACAAATGCTCCCAAAGCTTGCAACATTTTTACTCTCTCTTTGCTCGAAGTATAAGACTGTATAAGATGCCTGTGTAAGAGATCTTTGGGTTCAAGAAAAAGCACTATAAGATGGCTTTGTAAGACCCAGAAGAGATGAGAGGAGTGCAGGTTTACCTCTGCAGCTGAGCATCAGCGTATTAAAACTGCATTACATGGTTCAACAGTATCACTGGAACCTAGTCATCACCTCCATTGAACTTCCCCAATCACTCTGGGAGGAAACACACAGCTGGAGTTTGCTCTACTTCAACAAGGTGACATTAACTAGAGATCTTCCTCAGTCAGAGCAAAACTGAGCAGGCTCAGTATTCCCTCCTAGGAGAGGAAGATGGTCTTCCGCAGCCCTCCCAAATGATTACTCACAGTGATTCAGCAATTCCTGCTTAACTTGTAGGTAAATGTTT
>WTXV02026632.1:0-23641 GCA_009823435.2 Nymphicus hollandicus | reverse complement strand
TTCAGAATGTTTACCCAACTTATTAAAAAAAACCCCCCCCCCCCCAAAAAAAAAAGGTTATGTAAGAAAAAAAAAAACCACAAAACACCAAACTGTTTTCACTTCTACTCAGGGCTTCACCTCCCTGTATTCACTTATTGTACTGAAACAAATTCCAGCAAGAACTGACAGTTAACTGACAGTTAACTCCCTTAGTTTTTGAAATCTGTTTGAAACTGCATCTTCACATTATTTAGGAAGTTTGTCAAGCATGCTTGAAAAGTCTTTGTACCCCAATGGTCCTTTGCTGTCTAGGCATGCTTATATACATAGCTTGTGCTACATGCATCACTGCATTGTCTTACAAGCGTTAATGTATTTAAAATGCAAGGGTTTTGGAGAAAAGGAATGCACTCCATGTAATCAAGTTAGGACAGGAAAACTTGCACAGTACCAAAAAAGTACAGCTTTACTTATATAACCAAAACTTCCATTTCAAAAGACTTTTAGAAGAGAAGAAAGAACATGGGAAAAGCGGTGAAATGAAAAAAAAAAAAAAAGAACAATTTGAACATAAATAACATTCGTTACATCTATATGTGTGCATGCACACACAGTTCAAGGTATATTACTTTGAGACACCTGGAGCATAAGAAAGTAAAGAAAATACATGTTAACTTTGAACATCTAAGAAATATCTTTAAAAATTCTAATGGCCCCAGAAAATCTTATTTCACAGTAATCTAAGCTCTGCATCTAAACCACCATGCTGCTATGCAAAATGTTTACAGGCAGGGACGGGGTGGGGGGAAGGAGGGGAATTCAATTGCATTAGATATGAAGATATGAAACTGAATTTAGCTTGGATACCCAAAGACAAATCACTTTTTCTCAAAGTGCACCAGAGTTACTTCTGGCAAAGTAATTTTTTTTTTTCAAATAATTCCAGTATAATAATTTGAAAGTTAACTTTCTACTCAGCATTCATTACAAAAGAACTCTGGTGGAATAAGATAATAGCAAGATGATAAATTTCAGACACTGTCTTTGAGAATCACCCAAATGTAGTCATCCAGTCTTTAAAACTCATTATTCTCTGTAAAATATCAAGTGCACTTCTAATTTTTTAAGGTCTTAGTTTGTGTCTTAGTAGGGTGGCCAATGCTAAGTTCAGGAAAATGAACACAAAGAACATAGAAATGAGTGATAATTTATCTGTATTATTTAATGCAAGGTAAAAAAAATAGGTTGGGAAAGGAAAAAAAAGTGGAAGACTCATTCAGGTTCTTCCACTTCTTAACTCACATCTTTACTAAGAACTTAACTTTTTGCTAAACGACCTATGGCAAAAAAAAAACAAAAAAAAACAAACCCTAAGGAGTGACAGACAAACTACAAATCATTAGCTTAATAGTTGCCACAAGCTGCTTGTATAAAAGTGTTAAGTACAAGTTTACAGGCAATATGCTAAAGAAAATACACATACTGAAGAAAATATACATGTGCAAAAGAGAGCAATTAATAGAGAACTTTGAAGATTTAGCTGCTTATTGATAATGAGGGGGGAAATTAGATATTTCTTAACTCTCATTAAGAGTTGATGAAGGATCCCTGAGCTGGGATCAGCCATAGACACCTCTGACCCTTCTGATGTGGGCCAACATCCCAGCCTGGCCTTGGTCCATTGCCATTCCCATGGCCATTTCCAGCCTTCCAGGGCTGTGTCTGACCACAGTGACCATCCATGGACCCGCTGGGTGCTGCAGGAATGTGCCAAGAAGGTGGTGGCCCTGCACACCCCACCACCCAGTCTCCCATGCCCACACAGGGCAGCACATGCCCCAGCTCCTCTCCAGCCATTACACAGAACTGCCTAATTTCTGGAAATGGTACTGGAAACTCACAACTCAAAGCAGCCCTAGCAAAAATGTCACTGGCATTTGAGAATGCTTTCAGGGTTTCAAAGTCTTACCCAGTATGATTTCCCCATTTGCACAGAAGAATTAGGAAGAGGTTTTAGCCAAGACGAATTAGAGGGACTTGACCCTCATGGCCATTCAGCTGTAGGGATGGTAAGCCTAACACCTCCCATCACAATGTTTCTCTCTTCCTGTGCCAATACCTCCCAGAATGGAAAAGTGAAACACAGCTGAGGAACTTTAAGTCTGATCTTTACCTTCCTCTTAAATTTAAATACAATGAATGCCACTCTCATCGCTTGGAGCTTTATTTGTCAGCAGAATTATAAAACAAAGTTGACCCCCAACAGTGAAATTCATGGAGCCTCAACACTGTACTTTACTGGGGTGAGATGGAGAATTTTGGTAGAACTAACTTACGCTGGGTTTCAGCACACAAAGTCTAACAGCAGTTTGATAAAGTGATGTAACTTGGCACTTCATATAGAAACTATTACTCCAGCAGGACTACCACCCATGGGAAAATCTGATGTAATCCTTCCAGATCTAGTTATTTCATTCACAGTATTCAGATTCAACCAATTTTGTACGACATGTCTAATAGTTGTTTGGATTTTCCTCTAATCATCAGACACAGATACCAGTAACAGGTAACCTATGAAGCAAGGGATCGAGACAGTACTGTGTAACCACATCTGTGAATTTTTGGACACAGCTGGATTTTACAGGGGTACTAAAAGTTTAAATTAAAGTGAATATCTATGAGGAAAAAAGTGATATCAGGCTTGTGTACAAGGAAAGAGCAGGGTACATCAGAGGACTAGAACATCCCCAAAATGTTTATTTTTCCAGTTACGTGGGACTCACAAGTTTTCTCTATGAATTTACCTTGTATCATTAAACTTTCTGAACAAATGACACAAGTATGGAAAACTGCTATTTTCAAGATTGATATTTCTTTCTGTTACATTTTAAATGAGACAATAATCAAAAAATCTGAAAGAAAAATGGCATCCAAAGATAAAAGGAAATAAAAGAAACAGAGAAGGCATGGAAAGATGAAATGTCTTCCTGGCTTTTGTATATAGCAGTAAGAAAACAATGAAGCTAATTCCTAAATATGTTAAATTAGGGAAAGTTGTGGTAACTGGCCGCTCATGGTCTTGAAAATTCCCATCTTAAACTTTTGTGTGTGTGTAAAAGTAAGAGTGGGAATCAGTATGGACAATACTACAATAATCACATTTTTCCACATGTTGTGATTGTTAGAAGAGATGATAACTAGAAACACACAAAAAAATCAGATGTAAGGCTTCACACTTCATGCCTCTGAAAATTGTCTACTGGGACAGCAGTGTAATTTTTAAGCCTTTTATTGAAGGCCAACCTTATAATTTATAGAGTAGGGAATGATTTCCTCAGTGATCAAGAAAAGAGGTTCTGATCAGCTTAGACTTTAATGACCAATTCAGTCAGTCACTCAAATTACTACCTTATACACAAAATTAATGGCAAGTTTTCTTACTGACAGTGAAGAGGACACCTATACTAAAAATTTGTAAAAGAAGACACATCAGTTCTGTGAACTGACCTATAACTATTGTTGCAGAAGAGTTTCACTGCTTTTTAGGGGGTGGGGGAAAAAGCACAGGCAGAGACAGCACACACTGCGGTGCACTTCATTGTTCCGTGGGAGGAAGAAAAGTTTTACGCATTTGGGAACAGCAGTCTGACAATGCAAACAAAATTCCCTCCCTGACCACAATCCAGCTTCTGCATGAATGTGTATATGAACATTTTCCCCAGCTTGAAATTATTTAGTTTTACACATACAGCTTATTTACAAGCAGTATATTTCAACTTATAAATGGTGGGTGACAGAGATCTGACATTACAAGGGAGGACTAAAAACCGACTGTCAGAACCACCTTGCAATATTGAGAGCATTGTATCAGTTTGCCTATGCTACCAAAAGCCATAACAGTACAATCAATTAGGAGAGCTAGCAACCTTGTTTAAACTGAAAATGGTGAAATCAAGTTGAACAGCTGCCAAACCCACCATAATTTCTGAAACCATTATCTATAGTTAAGTAGCCTTAAGCTATATTTCTAATATACATATACAAATGTAATGACATGATTTTTAATGAATGTATGAATACCTTGCATATGCATATTACACAAAGACATTCTTATATTGTTATATATATTATAGCTTTGCAATATCAATGGTAATATGAAGCAATTGGCCCAAAGCAATACAAGCGGGTCTTTCCAGTTTTTTTTGTGAGATTTTTCCCTCATTTTTCCTTTCCTGTCTTTCTGACCTCTGCACTAGAGTTGAAGACCATTTACAATCTGGTCTGTCACCATTGTTACCTCTCTTCTTTGCTCTCTGCTTCACTTTGGGTTCAAGGTACATCACTATGTTAGCACCTACTGTAACTATGAAGCTACACTTAATGTGTTGGAAAAACTAGTACATATTTCTTACTATAAGACTAAACTTCACATGCCAGAAAAGCAATGCTTCCAATAATGGACTGTATCTGTATCCAGAAAGATAGAAAATACAATCAAAAATAAATCAAGAAGAAATTGAAAATATAACTTCAAATCTCTCTGTATTACGCATCATTATCAAGATAAACAAAGTTCTGCAGGTTTTTTTGAAACACAGCAAGTTAGTAGAAATTTTTGAAATTTCAGTCAAGGATGTGCTGGTAAAAATCAGTTTCTGAATGTAGTGAACACATGGGAGTAGTTTCTGTCAATCAAAAAGCCTGGGCTTGCCGTTTCGAGACTTTCTATTTCTGACATGCTTCCCCTGCTCAATCTTGAAAAATGATCTTACCTTTCAGGAATTGCTTCTGTCTTTATCCATCATGATCCACATACAGATACAGTAGCAGATGTAGTCATTCAGATCCCTTCCTTCCTAGATTTAGGTGGCTTGCTACTTCAACATCCTAGTTGTATATAGGTTCAAAATAAAGTAGCCTGCTATTTGTCTTCATACAATGCCTTCACAGTCATAATGCTTGCAAGAACATACATTTAAGTTTCTGAGCTCAAGCTCCCTATCAGGACAGCACCAAACACCACAGAATTACAACTTAACAACTCCCTCTATACATTAGGGTGAAACACCAGCCTTACTGAAACTCTCAGTGACTCCAAAGGGGAGGGATTTCCCCTTTTAGTTATTTACATTAATTCTTAATCCAGGATTATATGCTATTTAATACATAAACAATCTCTCACCTTTTACAGCATAAAGACTAACAATAACCACTGTTGACAATACTACTTTCACTTTTCAAGGTACCTTTATCCAAAATGAGAATAAAAAACCCAATGATACGTCTTATTTCCCCTATTGCAATAGCTTAAGTAAACAGTGAAAAAATAGGGGTATGTTGGGATCTTAAGAGCCATTATTTTTTAAGATTGTTCAATCTTCTACATAAAAGTGCAATATTAAATGGCACAAAGAGGAACAGAATAATTATTCAAAAAGCAGTTGGGCATGAGCCACCTGTCATTTCAACAGGGCTGTTATCTAATTGATTTTATTATTACAGTCAAGATTACACTTGCTTAAAGAAAACATGACAAATTCACTTACTGATGTTACCAGGATGATATGATCTCATCAAAATTTGACTAGGCCAGAAATTACAAATTTGTAAGAGGCCAAATCCTGCCTTCTTGATTCATGTATGAGTTTGGTGCAGTAGAAATTCACCCA
The DNA here is from genome assembly GCA_009823435.2 of Nymphicus hollandicus. Classification (NCBI taxonomy): domain Eukaryota; kingdom Metazoa; phylum Chordata; class Aves; order Psittaciformes; family Cacatuidae; genus Nymphicus; species Nymphicus hollandicus. The sequence continues at coordinate 17,990 of WTXV02026632.1, read as the reverse complement.
TAGTTTATCCACCAAGAAAGATCTAGCCCAGTGAACCACTACACTTAGGAGTTTAAGGTAAGAAATATTTGGCTCGAACACTCTCTCAGTAATGCAAGATACAATCTACACTATGTAGCCAAAACAAAGCTTTATTGATAAAAGCAACTTTATGCAAATATTCTGCTATAAATTACTTCAAAAGCTTTGGCACTGCAGTATTCAGACATCTATTGAGAAATACTATTTTGTTCTTTTTGGATGCTTATCAGGTATCTTATCAGATAAAGCTTTGTTCATGTGAATCTAATTATTCAGGCTTCTTCTAAGTTCTTTCCTGTTGGAGCTTCTTGCAAAGTGACTTCAAGCTGTTTCATTTTCTGAATAAACTGAGTGATTCCAAACAACTTTTGCTAGAAGAAGAGGAATAAATTAATAATTGGGAGCTCAGGATTTTTTTTGTCTCAAATCTTTCAAAAGATTAAAAATACAGAATTTAACTCTTCCCTTCCCCCTCCCCTTTCAAGTGGGTCATTTTTAATAAAGCAACTTAGCCTCAGGTTTTTCAGAGCTAGTGCATTACACTATTCTGTATAATACCAGAACTGTTAACATTAGTAAACAATGGGGAATCTGGAACTACTGCTTTATTCAAGTACTACCCAAACAGAAAAGTTGGGAGAAAAATCCATGGGAAAAAGGCTTAGATACAAAAAACTTAAAACACTCATTTTAACATAACTTTTATTACTATGAGTCTTTTTAAAGTTACCTCCTATTCTTATTATAATCTTAGCAATTAAAGAGAAAATCATTAATGCCAAATAGGCTTCTCTCATTTCAGTGATTCTTCTTAGGAAAGACTGAAGAAAAAAAAGCAAATTATCTAAATCAGAAAAATGTTTTCTTTCCAAAAGAATCTGAATTAAACTTTGAGATACTTCCAAAGTTTCCTGATAAACAAAAAACTTCCACTTATATTAAACATTTGGAGTGTATGCAGCCTTAGACACACTACATTTAGGTGTCCATATGCAGGTCTTTATACTTAAGCTATTAAAGGGGATTTAGTCAGAAGAGTTTAAGAAGCCAGAAATATGGTTCAGTTGGGTGTTAAATCCTATCATTAGTTTCGAAGTAGTCAAACCTTTGTTTCTGTTTTCCTTAATAATACGAAGTAAAGTAAATATCAAAATGAAAATGGAAATATCAGTTACATATAGTGACATTTCATCAAAATCAAAATATTTCATGAGAAAAAACCTGATTTTAATAAAAGCCTTTTCCTGAAGACAAAATGTTCCATCAGGGGAAAAAATAAACAAATAAGAACAGACCTACTCTAGTCCACAGAAGCTGGAAAAATAACTAAGATTTCTTTTTTTCCTTTTTCTTCTTTAAGGCAATAATCCTGATGAATATAATACTCTGATCTTGTTAAGACAGTATACATGTACTGCAGAATTAAATCCTTATGAACAAGTGCTCAGTAATAATTTCAGAGCTCATTGAAAAGTTAGGACACAAACGTTAACTATTGAAGGAAGGACCTCAACAGCACAGAGGCACTAAAATAAGAAAAAATATTAATACTAGATATAAAGTTGTTTTCCTACCTGTGGGCAGACAAATTACTGAGGTACAGGGTGTACTTTTCTTCAGCAGACAGCCCATCCATCATCAAGTAAAAAACATGAAAATTACTCTGGTTGAGAGGCTGCATAATGACACGTGACTTCTCCAACATGTATGTATAAATCCTAGCTGATTGAGAAACAAACAAATAAATGCATCATTATAATGATTGCTCTAAACTTAAATATTTTAAGCCATTCACCATTGCAACAATGAAGAATAAACAATGTTTCTTATAAAACAGTCTGAGCATATAAAATAATATTACCATTAATTCTACCATGGTTTTCTGTATAAATCACATATAAAGCCCTAATTACATTAAAAACAGTGGAACAAATGTCTTACTTACTGTCTTACATTACCTTTAAAATTACTCAATTTTAAAGATAATGATATTGATTTGTATTCTGTTTTACTTATTTGAGGAACTAGTTGTCATATTTGGCAAGATTTTCTAAGAGACAAGCTATTAGTCATCTCACTGAAGTGTAGCCATCTGAGCATTGGCATCTATTCTAAGCTTCTTCTTAATGGAAAGAGAAAGATATAAGAGAGATTAAAGACATCTCGGAAAAACCGCCCTTGGTACCACTTCTTCCTTCTCTGTTAGTAATCAAGAACACTGAGATTAATATTTTAGATTAACCACCTAACATATAGATGGCTACTTCTAGATAGCTACAAAGAGACAAATCCTTGCAGAACTGGTCATCAACAAGCTCACTAACCTGTGCCTGGGAAACACGGGCATCTCAGAAGGGCTGTGATGAGCTGGCCAAATGAGAAGCCATATGAATCAGCACATCTGGGAAGAAGGCCAAGGAGGATGAACCTGACCACGATTTGCCTACAGAAATGCTGATTACAGGATCATACATAACCTCAGGCCCACTAAGGTTCTGAAAAAGGCAAAGCACAGAAGCAAAGGAAATATTGGACCTTCAGAACCATTCACCTGCTTCACCAAATTACAGGCATTTTGGAGGTATATGTGAAGAGACAGAGGGAAATACACTGTTTTGAGAAGCTTACTCTTCAGCCCTCCATTGAGCATACACCACCATGCAGTTCCAGATGCAGCAGGCTAAAGAGAACAAGGGAACATCTAACTGCAGCTAGGGGTCAGAACCCTCCTTGTGAGCAGGGATTTGATTCCAGTTCCCACTTACCCTGCTGTTTATATACTGTATCTCACTATTGCTTAAATACTAGCTGCGGTGCAAAGATCAGAAGCATGTCCCTTCACATACAACTGAGCACTCCTACCACTGGGATGCAGGACATTCTGCTGCAGCTTTTTGCTTTTCAACCTCCACAATATGGCAGAGCTTTCATAGAGTCTTATCCTTACCCTGACCTTGACCTAGAAAAAACTGTTGAGTTTAGAGAATAAAATGCACTTCTTAGCAATAGAGGAGCTATATTTTTGAAACCCTGTAAGCAGAGGAGGATTTTAAACCAGAGCTTCCCACAGTCTGGATGACAACCAACTCATCTAAGACTCCTTCCTTTATGAACTGGAAGTAGTTCTTGAACATACAGTGATAGAACAGTGATAGAAGATACTGGTACATGCATTCTGTAGCACAGTAAGTATGTTCTCTAAACACATAAAATTTTTGAGCTGCTCATGGCTTTTTAGATTTTTTTATTTTTTTTTACTTTTTTGAAGCAGGCTGGGATTAAGCATAAAATAGCACTGAGTTATTTGTTGCATTCAAAACTGTTGTCTTTACAGGTGTATGCAGATGCACAACTTCAGATGCCTCACAGACCTGAAGTCTGAAAACAAAATGGTAAAGACTTCTAAAGATAAGGATAATTGAAACAGTATTTTCAGAATAAGTTTTGGACTCAAAGGTATCGCCCAATGAAATGCTTAGCAAAGTTATGCAGGTTAGATCTCAGCATGAGAGAGTGTGTACCAGAAGCACAGTAGTTACATTAGCACAATGGCTAGGCTAGAAGCCTGAATGTCATACTCCTGCCACCATACAGCTGCTAATATCATAGAATCATAGAATGGTTTGGGTTGGAAAGGACCTTAAGATCATCTAGTTCCAACCCCCCTGCCATGGGCAGGGACACCTCGCACTAAACCATGTCACCCAAGGCTCTATCCAACCTGGCCTTGAACACTGCCAGGGATGGAGCATTCACAACTTCCTTGGGCAACCCATTCAGAGCTAGCTTGGTTATTGCTTTACCATCTGTATTTGTCTGGTAATTATATATTTTAAAATTCATTTAAGTATCCTCCTATCTTTTGGAGAGCTCTCAGTTTCTGTCTATACTGTTAAATTAAGTACAGCAAAGTTACTTGAAGTTGTGTGTATGAAGGAATGCAGCCTGTGAGAATATTGTTGAAAGACAGGGTAGAGGGAAACAAAATCAGTGAATATTGGATGTATCATTTTGAGAGAGGTCTCAGCAGTTATACTGAACTAAGTATAACTATGCACAATCTCTCAAAGTGCTGCTTTGCACAAGCCAGTCCATTCCAGACACATTCCAGTTAAGCAGGGCATAGGGACAGTGGTACAGTACCCAGAGGCATCTTCCACCCTTTATTTAATAGCACAGGCATGGCCTGACACATGTGCTGGTAACCAAAACCATGGCTGGGATTCTAGCTACAGAAGAGACTGAGAAGAGGAAGAGCTACACAGCTGACTTGCTGAACCAAGGAGACATGATCTGGACCATTTAATTATCCTACAAGTGAGCTCCTGCTATCATGGAACCTGTATCATGAGAAATTGTGTATCAGCCATCTAGCTTCCTGTTGCTACAGTACAGGAAAAAGAACTGTGCTTGAAGTAAAAGGGCACACTTGGGAAATCATTAAGCTGGTAGCAGGATTTGTTTCTGGCTCCAGTAACTTTGCAGCACACTACAAATTGAAGCAATGCAATCTTAACCTATCATGGCAGGACTGGCCCAGATTCACGCTTTCATAAGAATCAATCATTACTTGGCTGCCATTCCTACAGGGTAAAACATAATAGATGAATTGAAGGATGATTTCCATCTTTTATTGTGCTTGTAACTTACTTCTCAGTAAAACTAACCCTACCATCAATTAATTTAGAAAGAAGCCATTACTAAACTTTAATCACTTTTTTGTGTGCAACGAACTTCACTAAGGCTTTCATAACTATCATGCAGGTATTTTAAAAATTTATTAATAAATGCAAGAAAAATGTTACTGGAGGTCATCTTATTAATTAATACATTTAACTTTAAAGATGGGCAACACCATTTATTTAGATGACACAAATTGATTCAGCCCTTTTCAGGTACTTCGAGTCACCCACTTTAATAAGGCTAAATACAGCTCATCTCAGTTAGCATCTCCAGCAATGGTAAGAGCTGTTAAGAAAAGCGGAGCTGCTAATCAGCAAGAATCAAACACAGCACACTCTTAATGGAGCTAAAGTAACTCATAAAGAAAACTGTCACTGTAATATAACTTTCTACAAAGTGAAATTATATGTTCATTAATCTATGTGTGAAATAAAGTGAAAAATAATGGAGTTCCAGAGCAGTCTGCCATTTTTGTGCAATGTTAACTGTGCTTACAGACACAAGGACATTTCTACTTCCTTTTACAAGTCACTTGATCTACTGAGCAGCTACAAAGTCAGCAAGTGGACTCTGTATTGAAAGTGTGGCCAGTGAAATCTTTATTCCAGCTATGCATCTTCAAAGCTACATTGCTCTTCCTCAAAAACCATTCTGTCCTAAACACAGCTATTGCTAAAAATCTGAAAGTTCAGTGCTGAAACACAGTACAAAAGCTCATCAGAGAGTTTAGCTGGCTGCAGTTTTTCTTATACAAAAATGGAAATTAATGTTTGAAACTTTAATTGATAAAAAATGTTTGGAACACACAGAGAATCGTAGAATCATAGAATAGTTTGGGTTGGAAGGGACCTTCAAAGCTCATCTAGTCCAACCCCACCTGCAATGAACAGGGACATCTTCAACTAGATCAGGTCACTCAGAAACACATCCAGCCTGGTTTTGAATGTCTTCAGGGATGTCTTCAGGGATGTCTTCAGGAATGTCTTCAGGAATGTCTTCAAGAATGTCTTCAAGAATGTCTAGCAACTACACACAGGCTAATATGCAATCTGCTTCTTTATACAAATCAAATTAGATCCGTCAATTTCAGTGCAAAAAAGTCAAGCCTTGCTTTTTTAAAAGGGAAGACTAAGAAAAGCAAGACCTGAAAGGCAAGGCAGAAATCTTTAGAATAAGTTAGTTAAGCTTGATTTTCTCTTCCTAAGCTTCTTTTTTAGTAACTTGAGGAAACTGACAGAAGCCTTACCTTTCCTCTAAGGAATTTTGTCAACTTACCTGAAAGACCATTTACTGTCTCCCATTCCAAAGGAAAAAAACAAATAAATAAATAAACAAACAAATAAATAAATGCAGTAATTTTACTTCTGGAAATAAATAAATAATCAGTCTTTTATTAGTATGCAGTGGCTGTGAATCATCATCTATCAACATTTATGATAGTTTTTGGCAGAAGAACAGTGTTTGAGTTCTGTTAGGTATGAATTTATTTTTCGAACTTAATGAAATCACTGTCCTGTAGTTTATTCTGCATTTATTCTGTTGTAAGACTTTTTACTAGTTCCCACTGCCTTATTTTATCCAGTCACAAAGAAAAATTATTTAACCTGGGTTATACCTTCTCTACTTGTTGGATTCGACTAAAGTAATGAAAGGTACCTGACCACAAAGCCACTTGTCACAGAAAAACTCCCATTTAAACCCAATATCACAGCACACCTCATCAGAAACAAGAGTCAGAGAAGACACAGAAAACCTCTACAGATATCTATACTGGCTTTGAGTAGAATGACATTCTAGACCCTCATCCTTGTTTTCAAAACTTCATGGTAAAGATCCAGTTTATGAGAAAGACCGCAACAAGCCTGTAGATGAAAATTATGGTGAACATTTCTGTTATTTAGGTAGATTGGACTTGCTGTAGAAGAATAAACCGTATGTGACAGATGTCAGAGCATTTCCAGGGTCTAGGCATAAAAGAAATTTAGCATGAGCAAAAAACTGTCCCAGATTTCACAGATGTCCACTCAAAATGCAAGGAATGCTACCTTGATCTTGCCCTCTATAATAAAAATGTATGCATGTACTTTGCATGCCCCTTCCTTAGTAAATTGTTCTGGATCTCCACCGTTAAGATCCATCTGTTAAAGGAGTTAAAACAACCTAAACCTTTTGATGGGGGCAGTCTAGTGTCATTTGGATTTTTGTTTATAAGCCAGATATATTTAGCCCAGTTTGTCTCAATGAGTTATAAAGTTACGTCTCAGCATAATCTGAGGTGCCCTGCATATTTACATTTTTCATTCATGCTTAAACAGTGCAAGATGGTAAATACTGCTGCAAATGATCTTGCAAATAGATAGAGCAAATCACTGGGTGGGAGTTAAACCAGCCAAAAACAACATCCCTGATTCTCCTCTCATTTATGGTGGTATAAATCTGGGACTATTTTACTCAGAAGTGATGATTAGCAATGGCATAGAAAAGGTAACATCTACAATGCAAATCAAACAGCATGAACAACTGCAACTTTCAAAAATATAAACCTCACCTTTTCTGCTGTACTGGGGGTTTCTCACTCTTGACTATAAATTACAGAACTTTTGGCTACCTTAGATTTGGTAAGAGTAATTGATTCAAATATTGATCCTAAATATTTGGGGAATAGTAGGGCAGATATTTGTTAATGGACTTGACTACCCCCAGGTTTTCTCATTTAATGCCTATAGTTTGAAAGTGATAAAAACACAGCATTAGTGTACCAGAAAACTGACATGAAAGCCTGGTTAACTGGTTCCACATTTATATGATTCACAGACAAGGGCTGTGAATTAAACTGGCAAGAATAGGTAAAGCTGCTTTGAAAACTCAATCCTTTTAATCCCAAGCAAGGCACCCAAAAACTGGGGGAACACATGGCCTTGAGGCTTCCATTCCTCATCTGAGGAACTGAATGAAACAACCTTATGTCAGAAGTACTGTGAAAATTAAGCCATTTATGTATCTGAATTGCTCATACAGTGAAAAAATGTTGATGTACAACATAGAAAATTACAGAAAAACTAGCATTCTGCTTTTAGAACAGAATACAATGGCATAACCCACACATGAATCAATGAAAGAAATCCAAACTATTTAGTAGCTGATCACTGAAGAAATATAGTTCATTCTTTGCACTGAATGAAGCTGAAGAGGGGTGGAAAAATGGCAGCATTATGTTTGCATGCACAAGGCAATCCAAAAATATTTCAAACAATTTCAGTTCTGGCATTTCCTAATGTTCATAGGCTTGACTTTTCAAAATTAGTATCATTTTCAACTGTTTGCATTTGTGCTCTGTGTGTGTAACAAAAAGAGAAAAAGTGTGCAGGCAGTGTAATTGCATTTAACTAAATATACTGAAATTAAATATATACAATACAAAGGATTTATAAAATGACAGCTTTAGGGATTGAACTTTACTTTTACAAGCCCAATTCAGAAGCTATTTGGTCCATTCTAATGTTTACATCACTACCTTTATATTCCTCCCACAACAGCTCATAGGTGAATTAAAAACTAAGAATTGCACTTTACAGTTTTACTTTTTTTTTTTTTGCAAATATCCATCTCTCTAGAAAAAAATAAATATCCCATGCAGTGACATTTTCACTGGAGAAACTATCATATTTGCTAGGATACAGTGAACTCTCTCAAGAAAATGAATTGTAATTCCTACTATGAAATATTTCCAAAGAATATTTTTAGGAAATTCTTCAGAAAGCCTAAACACATTTAAAATTATAAAAAACTAGTAGTTTAGGAAATATTTATTCAATGGAATGTAATTGACTTGGATCAAGAATGTCTCTCACCACAGATCTTTTCCATCCAGGAAGATCAGGGCAAGTAGGAAACTGTACAGTTGTTTCTGTACACACCTTTCACTTCAGCACAGAGTAACTTTAAGATGACCTGCGCAGACCATAAATGAAACCTCTCCTTGACTGCTTCTGAAGATCAGAGTTTTCAGAATCAAACTGAAGTTTTACCCAGTATTTATTTATTTATTTATTTTTCACTAATGAACTCTTATTAGAGACTAACAAACTCCCACTTACTGTAAAATCAGGCACAAATTGTACACTATCTTACCTCTAACACGAACAGACATCAGTGTGTTTCCTAGTTCCTTTGGAAGAAGCTCAAAGCTGTAATAAATTACTTCTAATTTCAGTATTACAGAGTGTATTTGTATTTTGTTTGCCCTAAACAGATAAGTTTATTACTTAGTTAAGGGATACTTCAAATACAGAATACAATATTAGATAAAAGTGCAAAAAATAATCTCTTTGTTACTTTTATTTCACAGTAAAGTGATAGGCAGCTGTCACAGTTCATTGATCGCGGGCATAAAGGAAAATAAGATTTCCTGGCCAATGTGAGAGAAATCAGTGGTGTTAATCTGTTTTCTTGTCTTTCTCTGCCATCTAGTGGTTGCACAGAACTGAGCTCTCCCTCTTAATACTACACTGCCCTTGACAAACTGAACTCACATGCTATTAAACATGTTCCTTTGAGACTCCTTAAAACCCCCTTGCCTCTTTCACATATTCTGAAGCCTAACTCGTTGTATGGCACACTGGGATCCTTGATCTCTGGGTGATATCCAAATAAACAGATTAAATCATTCTTACCTCCAATTAATGTTTTTTGCTTCTCACAAAACTGTAGCTCAAAATATTTTATAAAACAGCTGGAAGAATCATTTAAGGGTGTCTTAGCATGTCCAAAGGCCTCCAAGATACAGTTTACCTGCAAGACAACAGTAAAGAAGTAATAAGAGAGGAAACAAACAGGAAGATACGTCAATAAACATGAGCAAGGTTGGCTTGTTATCAAAAACTGGGTGAAAAAAACCAAACAACAAAACAAACAAACAAACAAACAAAACCAAAAAACCCCAAACAACATTTTTTAGTTGGAGTTTAACAAATCCCTTGAATTTTTCGTCTAAATAGAACTTAAAATAAGATAGCTCAAAAGAAAAAAAAGTGCTGTCAGAACAGTGGAAGTTGTAAAAGCAAAAGGGAAGATAATGGCTCACAGGTGAGCTGTGTTCTTACCAGTAGTTTGGATACAAGTGACTGGAGTCATATGCCCAGAAGTGACATGCTTAGAAAAAGATCAGAATCTTGGAAGGCAGTTATGCTTGTAAAGTTACAGTCAGTAGATACTAATAACCAACTAAAGGAATTTACAAGCTTTATGTGATGCCAGAAATTGCATAAATTACTGATTTCAAATACAATTACTTAAGTGAAAAACTGATGAAAAAAATAGATTCAGACTTTTTTTTATGGCGTCTCTCAATAATGCATTTCCATGTTACATCTTCATGGTCACAGCAATTATTTTTAAAAGATAATTTTTAAAAAAGCATTACATATGTCATCTTTATTCCATGTGGTCTCAGTATGTAGCTTTTTTGTGTATAATTGGTTTCTGAAGAATTTATTTCAGCACTCTCCTCTTTTGCATCCTAAGATACTGATCTCAGTGTGGCCCAAATACACTATTGTTCTCATGTAACAGTGTTTTGCTGAAGCTCGATGACCTAGCTGGGGGGGAAGGGGGCTGTGAGGTGACACAGATAATATGTAGTTCCAATCACAAAGGCAGAAGTTCTAAAAATCAGACCTTTCAGAACTCTTTGTTAAACCAGCTACTTGTGCAGTAGATGGCAGCAGAAAACTAGCCAGCCTAGTTTGGTTCAACTCCAGTAGTGTTGTTTGGGATGTATTTGCTCATTAGGCTAATTCAGCACTCGTTTTACCTGTGCAGCTTTATTAGCTTTAATGATGCTATGCACAACTGCAGCAGGGACAAATCCAGGCTATTGTGTTCATTAAAATCCCTTAAAAGGCAACTAACCCAAAATTTCTACTCGATTCCTCATAGGTGGGATCTGCTACATCTACCTTTACTGTCTGACATCAGGTGTCATCTATGTTAGTTACAAGGGATCTTTCTTAATACACTATAATTCTCTTCCACCTGCACAGGACTGAGTCTCATTGACATGTATGGCTACACCTATACTGTTAAACAAAACAAGACCAGGATTAGGACTCTCTAACTTCAATGGCAAGTGGCATGATAAGGTTCACATCCAGAGATCTAACACCTTTATTTTTGCAGAATAGGGTGGACATACTCTTGTAATTGGTCCCTGGCACATGCTGTCCTCTGAACTGTGCCCAAAAGGACCTGTTGGGGATTTAAACTGTGTCAGAGAGCAGGTTAACAACTGCATATTAGGGACTGTTCTTCTGTTTACTGCATAGATGTAGAGTAGATTAGTCTACAAAGTTAACTAATTTTCTCAATTAGGCCTAATTTTCTCAATTATCCCTCTTCTTAATGGAGAACAACAACTTGTTTCATTTGCACTGGATCATGATGGTTGTCCCTGGGAATTTTCCTCTGGTCAGAAGACAAGATGCAGCAGAGACAATACTACTTCCCACAGTGATTCCCACTGCTGCCATATTAGTATCCAAAGCACACAGTTTTCAGTTGCTTATTCACAAAGTTACTTATTTCCTTAGTTTTACTCATTACTTAATCTGAACTTCAGGAAAGAAAAGGACGTGGAGGATCTAACCTGAATTTTGCAGTTCTACTCTGAATAACATCTATAGCCTGATCAGTTCAAAACTGTGTAGGTGGTAAATAAAAAAAATACACAGCAGAAATAGATATCTCTTGTAGATCTGGCTTCTGGGTTTCAAATAAAGTAAAAGTGTACTGTCCCTATAAAATGGTATTATTGCAACACTAGGCTTTAAAATTTAAATCAAAAGAAGTGAAAAAAATAACAAGGGTTTTCTTAACATTGACACGTGAAACCTAGATTAAATGTGTCAGTTTAGTTCATCAATGAATGAGATAACACTGTGCAAAACACTTTAACATAGCAATTGTATGACTACATGAAGTAAAATAAAGCTACAGCTTATTCAGTCGTGGTTTTTTCAGTGTCATAAGGCTTTTTCAATGTATTCAGAAACCAGAAATACAACACTGTTTTCTAAAAGCCACCCAAAATCCATAGGAATTGTATTACCTTATCAGCTGGGATGTACAAAATATGAACCAGTGTGTCTTTCCCACATCCCAATAATCCTGATTTGTAGGTTGTCTGTTAGTGTCAGCTGTACTTCCGACACTATCATCTTTATGGACTGAATCATACATAATTCAGTAAGAAGGCAGTGTGTTTTGAATGATGCATGTGATGCTATTGAAAAAAAAACCCCACCCTGAATGATTTCTAGAGTTCTGTTGAATATCATGCATGTGGCTGATGAAAGCTAAAATGAAAGTGTTTTGGGTTGACTGTAAATGCTTTTGTAGAGGAAAGTCACCAGAGTAGGTGAAAGAGTCTAAACATTTTTCTTTTTAAACATAAAACCCAGAACTGAGCTACAGCAATGCAAACTGTGCTAAAACTGTCTCTGAGCTGGGATCTCAGATGAGAAGTTTCAGCAGGAAAGGAAATTTTTTTAAAGGAACTTGAATCAGCAATCAAGGGTTCAGCATAATTTAAAATGAGAGTATGAACCTTTACAGATATAACAATGAAACACGAGTTGCAGTGTTTAGTCAAAAGAAACTTTACAATATACTAGCAAGGAGACAAATATATCTGATATGTGAAACACGTTGTCAGGATTTCATGATATACACATGGGGCAGAATTTGGTTCTGCTGCTAGAATCAAATATGACTGAGCAAATATTCAGAACTCTTGCCTATTTCATAAATATATTTAGTATGCAAATACTGGGCTACATAACTGTTCAGACCTTGCAGTTTTCCTGAAACTTTCTATTTTCTGTCTTACATACTATTACTTCAAATGCCTCCACAGTTCTTACACTGTCCAGAGAAGCATCACCACAGGCATACAGATAAATTTATTTACTTACCAAAGGCAATTAGTACACGTTTAGGAGACAGTACCTTACCACACAAATGTTTCTTATTCACTGAAACACTGCTTTCCAAAGTCACCAAAACATTTAGAAAGAAAACTGGCCTCCAATTTTCAGACTCCTCCCATCACATCAATGTGAGCTTGATTCTGTTCCCATTCAGGTCAATTCAAGAAAGAAACCTCCTTTGACTCCAGCAGTGAAAGTAAACCCAGATGTCTCTTTCCTTACAGTTCGAATGTCTTTGACTATACAAGAGGCCACATTTTTTCCTTGTTCTACTCAGTGATTAGAATGCTACTTACATGTTTTATCTTTGTATCAAAGGCATTTCTGCTGGAGCTGGCTCTGGAAATGAGGTGCTTCACTATCTGTTTGCAGGCTTCGGTCTTCCCAGAACCACTTTCTCCACTAAAAAAAAGACAAGGCAAGAAAGAGAGGGGGGAATCAATGTTAGTTTCATATTTAATGTTATTTATATTTTCTGCTAGCTCTGTTTTAATGGGTTTAAGTTACCACAGTCAAACTTTTATTTCAAATAACAGAAGGTTTATGGATGGCAAATAATAAAGAACAGAATGTAGGAGATAGGCTGGCTGACTTTCTGTGTTCATGAGGGCTGTCAGAACTGTCAAGGTATATTGTCTTGTACCAAAAGCCAAGCCATTCAAATCTAAGGCTTTCAAGCCACTTTGAAGATATTTATAGCAAAGATTTTATTTCCTCCTTTACCTTCTGTCCAGCAAAGTAGCCTGCTTATGCTGCCTGGTTCTCCTTGTAAATGAGGAGACACTACTGTGGTAATGATGGGGTTCAGAAGGAAACAAAAGCATAGAATGCAACAGGAAAAAGGGAAAGGAAATAGGAAAGGAACCAGAAGGAAAGAAAAGAAAATGATGATTGATTTTACAACCTGCCCAGTTTCTGCAGTGCAATATACTCTGACTTCAGGGATCTTGTTTCACTTAATTTCTTGTTCATGTTGTGGAATAAACATTCCAAAGAATGAGAATGTCTGAGGGGGGAAGTGAGCAAAGAAAACAAGATAAAAGGCAATATGAACAATGAAGATGGAAGAAACAACAGAGAAGGGGAATGCAAGAAAGGAGCAAATTAGTGGTGCACTTTAAGCATGAAGAAGGAAGGAAAAGAAACAAAAGAGATGGAAAGGATAAAGCTAGTGAAGCCTGATCAAGAAATTCATGTAAGAATTTCTTACTTGAATTGTAAGAAGTTATTTTCTTTATAGACAACTGAAACAAACAAAATGTAATTTAATGCTCCTTCATTTATCTGCTTGATCAAATTTAAGTGGCTGTTTCTACAACAGCCAGCTAGATTTTTCACAAGTACAATTGCCTTGGGCTTGTCAGTTTCTTATCAGTATAGTTTGGTCTCTGAATATGAAAGGGCAGCAAAACATAGTATCTGTCTGGCCATTGTTTTAGACATTCAGATCTCACTTTGGAGCAGAAATGAATTAAATGAAGAAACAAAAGAGGGAAGGACAAAAAGGTCTTCATACACAGACAGGGATGGGATCTCTGTGCTATTTAATCTCATTCAATACTTATGGGACATATATGCCGATCTAGTGAATATCTTATTTGTTTGCCTAGTAAACTGTAGTCTTAGGTAACAAGACAGTTGTCTCATTACTATATGCGATGTGTAAAACTGCTTTTATCTATGTCATTCATGTCTCTATAATGAGCTCAAGTCTGACCCAGAACTACAAACTCCTATTGGTATCAGTAGGAGGTTTGTGGTCCAAGACAGCAAAGGTTTGCAACCTGGATACATGTTATGCAAAGACCTCAAATAACAGCTCACAAAGTCATATTTAACCCAGATCTTAGAATGAAAGAAATAATGTGAAAGAAGGTCACTGTCATAGCTAATATGAAACTAGTATCTTTACAGAATTGACAAGGTGCTCTGTAGGTGTGCTATCCCTTTCTCATATCTTCGGCTTCTGACTTTTTGAATGAGTTTCAAAAGTCAGATGATACTTGAGGTCACCCTCTAAACTCTGCATATATCTCTGCCCTTTAAATGATGACTTCACTCTCCAAATACTAATTGTACTATTGCTGCCTCTGTTCTTATGTAGCATTAGCCTTCTGCTTTTATAATAGTAGCGTCTGAGTTATAAGTTCCTTTGCCTGTTATCAGTAACAGGAACAGAAAAAAGTGAAACAGGACATTAGTCCTGTGATACTCCTCCCCTAGATATTTCACACCCTTGCAAATTACAGATCTTATGCCTGTATTACCCCAGAAGTCAGTGAGTTTACAAACAGATATAAATCTATCTTGCATCACCCCTCCTACTGCCCACTCACACAGGCCAGTCTTACTGGCACCTGTGTGTCATGATGATGAAATAATTTTGTCCCTCCACAGCATAGTTAATCCAAAATCACAGCTGCAACCTGCTATCACTATACCACAGGTTACCAACAAGGTTAGCCACAGTGGCTATTTGGTTATTTCAGCTGTTAAGGAACATCTCTGAAGTTAAAACAGACAAAGCCACTGAGCAGAAGTATTCCTATATGTTTGAAAATCAGACCTGAACTAATTCATAGTTTGTAACAGCTCACAGTTTGCCCAATGTGTACAGCCCTTTCTATCCTGCAGACAGATATTTCTATGATTCTGAGGACTGAACAAGACTTGATATTTAACAAATTGTTGTGCATTTTATATTTTGTTTGTTTAGGCCCAACCTCATCTTATGCTTCTACAGCATGTGGCTTTTCCAGGATTATCAGACTGGGGTTATTTTTCAAGAAATCTGTCTCACAATTGGAGAAATTTGGAGAGGGGAGATATGCTAAAATAACATTTGATGCATCTTCGATTGTTTTCAGTATTACAAAGCAGGCATGCAAACTATAATTAAAACCAGAAAAATACGAAGAATGCTTCTTACACAAAGGAACTGGAGTGTTCACCATAGGTTTCCCCACTTAATAATTAATTTGCTTCACTTTTTAAATAAAGCTACGCTTTGTTTTTCACTGCAAACTAACTGTGGCCCAGAAAACACAGAACCATGAAAGTGTATACAAAGTGGACAGTTTCTGTTCCTTGTTGAATATTTCTTCTCAAGATTACTGTTTCCTAAACATTGCAGTGACACAGCTACAAAGACTTGACACTCTCAGCGCAACTGTTAATTTTACAGTGTGACATTTTGTCCAGCAGTGTACTGGGAGCTTGATGGCTAAACTGGTTTCTAGAGTACAGTTCAGGGGCCAGAATTCATTAGAACTTGGCTGCTGAGACACAGTGTCGCCTACTTGCTCTGCACATTTCACTCCTAGTGAAATATAGATTGAAGCACTGAGAAAGAAATGCAATATTAGGTGAAGTTTTAATTATTGATATCAGTGTTTGGAACATTTGGGGCAATAAATGAAAAAGTAATTTAGCACCTTGAACCAGATCTTGTTTATTCCATTTCCTTTGAGGCTCAGTAAAATTTTTTGTAAAGTTCCCATTGCCCACAATACCTTTGCTTTAACAATTTAATTATGCTTAGAAAACAATTCCTCTTCTCCATTTAAAATATTTTTTTCACCACTATATTTTTCAAAATGTAATTTACTATATGAACATTGGTTTCTTAGAACTTTTGTTTGGAGGTGAAGGATAAGTTAGCATCACAGCAGAGAAGCATTCTTCCACAGTAAAACTTCCTTAGAAAGCATTAAAAAACAGGCAAAGCAAAGAAGGCAAAGAGAATATGAAATCCTGTGCTCACCATGGGCTTTAGGTGAGTTCCAGTAAGCTTTCTCATTTTGTCTCTCCTTTGGCTTTCTAGCTTTCCTATATAACTACCTGATGGAAGGCCTGGTTCCTACTATTTCTTTATTAATATTTTTGTTAATACAACCTTAATTACAGCTCTAGTCTCCGTATCTTAAAATAATATGAATAATAAGAAAAAAAAACCCTCTGTTTTGAAATAAAACATTCAAAACTAAAATTGTTAGGAAAAAGTCCAATTTGAAGTACGGAAATACAAAGACATGTCAAGCAAAGACCACAAGATGTTCTACAAGCTGGGGAACTAAAGAAGCTAAACCATGTAAATACAATGCACTTGGATTATCATCCATCTCTTCTGTTATCTTGTGCCAGTCTAGCTGGGTCACTGGTCCACTCATGCAGTGAGCTCAGAGCAAAACATGTGCTTTTCAAACTGCCTCGCTGTTCTCTTTCAGAATAGCTGTGGCTGGAGTTACAATGACTTAGCAACGGCTCCCCAGAACCACAAAGCCTGTGTGAACACCCCAGCTCTGAGAACACTATGGCTATTAGTGGCAAGTGTGTTCAAAAGTTACTGGGTGGAGGGGGACTTGGATGTCAGAACCATCATGCACAACTAGTTAACACTTGTTTATCCACTGTCTCCTTCTTTCGCAGCACTTATATGAAATGGCCTTTCTAGCTGCAGAGTGCTTTTGTAACCTCTCCCATCTTTGTTCAAGCCCATTATTCCACATTAGAGGGAAGTGTATGTTTCTAACTTTTAAAATTTGCTATTGTGCGTACTCATCACACTATATATGCATGCACAGAAAAGTATCCACAGCTCAGCTTTATAACTGAAGGTATTTTGGAGTATTTCAGGACTGCAAAATTGTGGTTATTTGGTTCTGATAGGAAATAAAACTGAGATCTTGAAAATTTCTCCACATAACTCTCTTCAAGCAAAAAATTAAAGAAAAGTTGACTGAATGCTATGCCACATGTCCTCAGGGCCTGCTCCATGCTGTTTATTAGCATAGATGTAAGCGATGAATCATTCCCCCACAGTGGTGGAAAAATCTTCCCTTGTTGATAGCTAATGATGGTTTACAGCTGAAATAGCAAGAAAGCAGAAATCCATTTTGATCACACACATGCACACACACATGACCAGGTGATAGTAAGGGGGTAGATTAATAACTTGGGTTACATTATAGATATTTTTCAGATTATTATTGTCATTTTTGTTGTCAGAAAGCCAATGGAAACTTCCTATATCAGCTTTACTTTTCAGACATTAATTATTTAGACTCTAGCAATGGACTAATATAATGAGAATATCTCATTTTTATTTCCTCTTGTCGTGGTTTAAGCCCAGCTGGTAACTCCAAACCATGCAGCCGCTCACTCACTCCCCCCCCACCTTCTTCCCCCCACTCCCAGAGGGATGGGGAGGAGATTGGAAAGAATTTAACTCCCCCGGGTTGAGATAAGAACAGTGACGGTAACTAAGGTATAACACAAAATCACTACTGCTACCACCAATAA
>WTXV02026627.1:70772-89149 GCA_009823435.2 Nymphicus hollandicus | reverse complement strand
CCACAGCACTGCACCAGCTACTAAGAAGGAGAAAAATGACTGCTACTGCTGAACCCAGGACAGAGACATAGACTTCCCATTGGCAATGGCAGCATCATTCAGGAGGGGCATGTCTGCTCCTCTTGTTTTCATATCTCAGCATTGCGTATGAGGAACACTCTCAGTGGGGAGTTAGTGCGGTCAAGGCTAAATCATTCTCCTGTCTTTGAGTTAATTATTGTCTAAAGTAACCAGAAACCTAAATGGTTTTAACCATTTTCACCTTTTTCTGGTGCTAGCTCTCCAAATTTATAAAGCACTTTCTATGAGATACGTAAAACTCTACTGGAAACTTGTTTCAGAAAAACACGCTTTTCAGAGTCTATTTGATCCAGAAATTAAAGAGTTGCTTTGGGGATTGAATACTATCAGATCTAGCCAAGGTACATACTAAATTTGCACTGTAAATTAAATGTGAAAGAAAGCAAGTTATGAACATAAAGCAAAGGCCATCTTTTTTTCTTAAAATAATGCAAGTGCCCTGTTAATTTCATCATGGGATTAATAGTTCATCTGCTAGTATTTCAATGGAGGGAGAATATTCACCCAGGATTCTGGTTTATTCTGATATTCTATCAACCTTTGTAGCTGTGAACTGCTGTTAAATAAAAAACAGGTTATGGAATGGAGTTAGGTCTTTGGATTACATAGACATGTGGGCTATTAATTGGACTTTGTATGATCAGACTTCTGTAGATTCATATTAAAATGCTGCTAGTGACCATTTAAATACCATTTCAAATAAAATCCAACCCATAAGTGGTACATGACAATGAGTTAGCAGGGTTGGGATTGGTTATGAATTATATGTATTGAATAGGCAGCCATGTGGAACAGCTCTGAATTATAAAATCCCCATTTTGATCTCTGATTCTTTGTCTTGTGCTGCAGACAGAAGCATCTTCAACTAAAATTCACTCTCTCAAAAATAAATACAAGATGATGGACCAGAATAGTTCCTTTAAAAGCAGTGCTTGCTTTTGAGCAATGATATAAAGTTAACTGCCTCACATGGTAACAGCTTAATTATCATCTATATAGAAAGTTATGAACAGAGTAATAAAAGTCTACTGGAAAATTCTTCTTGGGTAGTTCAGATGGTTCATCAACCTTCATGCTAAGAAATAAGATTCTCAGTTCCCCACATCTATGCTCTTAAGTCTAAGCACTAGCATATGCCAGGATTACACTAGTTTCTGGTGACAGCAGAAATGATGAAAAGGTTGGAAGGATTTGTGTAGTATCATACCTAGCTGACCATACTCACGCCTGGCTGTATCCAGGCCCCCACTGGACTGCATCTTTTAGTAAGGTGGGAGCAGTGCCCTGTACCCATGCACTGCCATTTGTGGAGTAGTGTTCCACCAACCACTCCCAGTCTCTTGGCTTAATAGTTTCAAGCTCGCTTGTATTACTAGCTTTAAAAATACTAAATGTGGACTTATGTTTGTGAGGGCGAGAGCAGCATTCCCTTTGGGGAGCACAGGAAGTGAAACTGGAGGAGAGGAGCTGCTGATGTGTAGATATGAAACTACCCTGATGCCAACCCTGCTGCAACAGAGGAACTATAAAAGCAAACCAGATTGAATCTTCACTCCTGTCATCTGTCCTTTCTGGAGTTACAGGACTGTTTCTATACACATTCTACAATTCCTCTCCTCCTTTCTGCTCCTTCTGAAAAGTCACTGCTGGTAAGGAAAGTGGATTGGGAACTCTGGCTTCTTTTGATGCAATTATATTAATTCCACCTCTATAGAAAAGTCAAGGGGACTTTTTAGACTTCTTTTGAAGCTGCATTTGCTCAGTTCAGCTCTGTACTATTCCTGCCAGGCAAGGCACTGGAAGGCTCCATTGCTTTGTAGTGCTGCAATCTTTAAACAGCAATTCACTGCTCTTAATACTTTGAAAATGAACTACTCAAACTATATATCTGATTTTTTTTTTCAGCCCAGCAATTTTTTTGCTGCAGGGCAAAAGTCTCTTAGAATTAGGTTCTCAGTTGAACTAAGCTCACACTTGAATATTCACTTTTAGAGGTGCATCTTATTTATGCAGTGGCTCTCTAATTGAAATCCCACCTGCTGGATACCAAATTTTAAGTCAAGTTTTAACTAATCTGTTTTGGTATACACTTTGCTAATTCTGTCTGTTAATACAGCTTGCTTAGTATGATTGGAAGGCCAACAACACATCATGCCACCCAACTGTTACAAGAAGGAAGGCATTCTCTGGATAATCCCATTGTCAAACATAACACTGAATAGGCACAGTTGTGTTTCCTTCATGTAACATTGCAGTCCAGTCAGGATTAAAAGAATGGCCATTTTGGCATTATCCATACAATTACA
This sequence comes from Nymphicus hollandicus, assembly GCA_009823435.2. Lineage (NCBI taxonomy): Eukaryota > Metazoa > Chordata > Aves > Psittaciformes > Cacatuidae > Nymphicus > Nymphicus hollandicus. Next base: position 86,762 of record WTXV02026627.1, on the reverse strand, counting down.
TATAATATTCCAGGGCTGTTATGGATGTTAATGGAGGAAAGTGATTTTAAGCACTTGCTTAATACCTTCCAGATTTGCTTTATTGGTAGATACCTCTGTAGTTCTTCTGCACAGGTAAAGCTCAAACACCCACTATAGCTGAGCTAGCTCACGTGTACCTAAGAAAAATTCATACCTTTGCAGTTCACTTCCTGGTCTTGGGCAGCTTTTTTTATCCAAGTCTTATAATTAATCATGCTGGGCCTATGCTACGGACAATCCAAAATGAGGTTGTTCACAAGTGTGAAAACACCCAACACTTTGTAAAGTTTAAGAAGCTTTGAACTACTGGGCAAAACTTGTATCAGAATTGTGCCAGACAAATCTTGCCCCCAGATCTTCCCACTGATTTATAAACCTATATGATGTGTGAGCAGAGCTGGTTTAGATGGTCATGTTGATTTATATGTTCATAGATCAGTGTATGCAGCTTTTTAGTGTGAGTTACAAACGGTGTACCTGGACAGCTGAAAGGATGGGGGCCTGTGCAGGCTGTACTGCCTGTTTTAGCAGCAAAGCAGAAATGTGATAAAATACCAGTTTTAGAGCAGCACAGATATTGACTTTTTCCTCCAAGGTCATGGGCAGTGAAATTGGGAACATTGGACCAAAAGTGATCCCCTACATCAATGAGTCTAGTCACCTACTGAGTTATTTAATCACTTCTGTGATCTTTATAGAGTTAATTTCTAAATATAGTTAGCATCTATGATGGATATATTTCAGACAGATTATTGGTGAAGTAGTACAAATGAAATGTGTATAATGTCAAGTCCTCTATTCACTGGTCACTATGCTGAAGCTGGCAGAATTACTGGCCTAGGAGCATTCCTCTGCACAACTTTTCACATGCAAATGTGTAATTCCTGGCTTTATCACAGGAGTTTTAAAATACAGTGAACTAGTCAATGTATTCTCCTTCTAGAGAAGTACATGATGATAAATGCTATCACTTGAAATTGTTTTTTAAAAAATCACTGCAGCTGGAAAGAATGAAATTTGATTCCACCCAATCTCAGCTGTTTAGTATTATGCAAGTGAAGGTTTAATGGGTGCAGGCTTTTTTATTTCTATGGTGCATTTTCATTAAAATATATCTAATGTAAATATTGGAAACATGTTTTTTGGATGTAGATTCCCTTACATTCAGATATTATAAGGTAGTTTTGGACTTAATGGAGCAAAGTCAGATATGCCATTACCTATGTCAAACCATACGACTAGAGGCATGCTTAGGATTCTTTGATTTCAGTGAATTCTTCTCAGCTAGGCTTCCTTGTTTGTTAGAAGTTGAATAAAGGGAAGAGGATTGTGGGAGGGTTATTCTAGCAAGGACAAGGTAAAGATCATTGTGGCACTCTCCATGGATTAATCCATTAGTCTCTATTCTTCATGTTTCCAGGACATGAATGTTACAAACCATTCTAATGAGAATTGTGTTTCAAGTACCAACTGTCTAACACAAATTTTTGGCATGGTAAGAGTCTGTCTCTTACAGGCAGCAAAATCTCTTCCATTTTAAATGTAACTACATTCAAAAATTGTGGTTTATCCTAATTTGAATTCAAAGCTGAGAGGTAGGTCTTGATCAAAATTAAATTGCTTTTCTGAATGAATGGCAGTTTTAATCATTAGTTAGTCCTGAAATTGGCTGGTTCATTCAGAGAAATTAAGGTTTGAAAGAGGCATCTGTAGAATCACTTCAGGAAACTGAACATCCTCCCTTAAAAAAAAGAGAAGAAAAAAAAAAAGTGAAAGCCTTAATTGCAAGATAATTAAATAAATGTAAAACTACCTTTCTGATTTGAAATTAGATTTTCTCATTTTGATCTAGAAAGCCAGTTTGCCCTATGTGCTCTTTTAACTGAGCACTGCCTTCAGCTATTTTTCGGCTCACGTAGACCACCGCAATAATAGCTAAGCCATTCAAACGTTATTCATTTTATCTTAATGACCTATTTTGAAAATTATCTGGTTTTTTTATGTGTGGGAAACTGACACATAGAAAAATAAAATGTCCTGGACATGGCTGTATTAGATCTGTACAAGAGTTGGGAATGAAGTGTAGATTTCCTGAAACCTAGTGTGTGTGGCTTGACATGTGAAAAATGAAACTTGACTCAAGGTGAAGCAGGCTGCTAAAAAAACAGTTGGATCCTAATCTTTGTCCTGACTCCTTCTTCTCTGATCTTAATCCTAATTTATGCTCTCTGTTCCTAATCCAAGAGCCAGAGTGAACACAAGAAGGGATAGCATTTTTGTCAACGTGTTTTGAGTACCATGAATAATTCAGAATTTTACTTCTGTATTGCTCATGTGCAGTCATCACTTGGGAGCAACTAAAAAGAACAGTGAGGGTGACGATTAGTTTCTGGAATGGCTGAATGAATTGTGATGAGGTTTGACTGGATTCTAGATGCCTGCAAAGGTTTACAAATGTAGTCATTGCACTGTATTTTCTGCGTGTGACTATTTTCTTGTATATCCTGGACTCTTTCCTGCCTGTTTACTGGTTGTACTGTCTTGATAGAATTCTACCTGTTGTGTTATGGCTACAGGGACTGTTCTCCCCCCTGCTATTTCTGTGTTGTTGTTACATTGGTTCAGAAAAATTAGGTTTTTTAACAGCAGTCCTATAGGATATGTCTATACTTAGATGAAACATCCATTTGAAGACATTGGTTAAGGACTGAAAAGAGATGTATGCATCCATGTCTGTCTGCAACACCACTTTGAAGCATGCACTTGTTCAAGATAAACTGAATATAGATTAAGGTCCCTTGCAGTGGTTGAGAGCCAGAGTGGAGCCATTGCTTGTGTGTAATATTAAGTGTTGATTCACTTGGCACAGTGAGTTTATGTGCCTATCCAGGGATGGAGTAGCATGGCCTCTGGGCATCACCCATGAGTTCACCATTTATTTTTGAAGGAAGTGATGCTTGTTCATCTTGAACTGTCGAAAACGTTCCTGGCAGAGCCTTAATGCAAGAGAAAAGGCCTTCTGGGGGCCAAAGCAAATATGTGAGCCCTGTAAGACTTGCAAGTGTTTGGTAACTAACGTCAACACACAAGTTTCTCAAAGGAAAATGAGAAATGCCTTGCAGATGATATGCTTCAGCCAAGCTGACTCCTTGAAACTCAGCTGCTGCAGAATGACAGCTCTCAAGGTCACACAGAAGATATGTGAAAATGCATGGAAATAAACCCAAACTGTAATCTCTGACAGATTGTATAGAAATCTCCAGTTGTATAAGAAACCCGAGGTAACACGATATTTTCTGTAAAGCAGAAAACTCTTCGTGGTGTGAGCAAAGCTTCTGAAATAATCTGTTCCTCTCTGCTTTTCTTCTTCTTTCTGCTCTTGTTTCAACGGCCATTAGATGATGTGTTACCCACTGGCTTCAAACCACTGCAGGGATCCCTGCAACGAAGGGCAAACTTCCCACAGCTATTCTGGAGGGCTTAGCAGGGCTTGTTCACTCGGAAGCATTTCTTCAAGGCTTTTCCCTCCTTCCTTGTGGCAGTCTTCGCTGGGTGCTCTTGCAGACACTGTCTGCTCTTAGTGTGTTTACTGATTTCCAGCTTTTCCACTGGCAGTGCAAATTCAATCAGAATTTCATATTAGTTCAGCAGCCCACAGCAAAAGTAAAGGCCAATAATATTGGAATATGATAATAGTCTTATGCACAGGCTTGCAAAATTTGCTGTAGTAGCTCACATGTTATTACCTAAAATCTCTTAACATTTATGCATAGCCTAACCAAGCAGGGTAAAAAAATACCTCCATCTCCAGAGCATTTTAAAGGCTGGATTAGACAAAGTCAGCTAGGAATACATTTGATGGTGATTTGGGTTTGAGGACATACATTAGGTGACTTCTCAAGCACTACTTTTCTAGGATTTTGTGTTCCTTCTGAGGGGAGCAAAGGAAGGAGAGTTTCATTTGTTGGCAGTGTTGTAAATAGGTTTCTCTTAACTCTTATGTATGAGTACAGCTGTTTACAAGCACCATGCAAGGGAAAGGAGCCATCCCCTCAACTTCTAGATGTGGCGCAAGACAGCAGCCTGTCCCCTACTCTCCTGCGTGCTCTGTGCCCATTTGTGGTGGCTGCTGTTAGGGTGATGGAGCCAGTGGTAGCATTGTCTCTGTGGGGACAGAAAGAAGATCAGACACCATGGCTTGTATCAAGTGGGACAGGGTGCTTTGGCCAGAAAGCCAATAGGAGGCCAGGGATGATCTCAAAGCACTGCCAGGCTATTCAACATAAGCTCCCAGCTTTTCTCACATGCCCTGACTGAAAGTGCAAATACAACTAAGCAGTCTTCTGGCTGCTAAAATCAGCCTTTCAGCAAAAGGAGTGCTGTTTCTTGCTGTCTGCAGATTGTTCCTTTTTGTCTGGTGGCACTTCCACAGTCTCCCTGAGCTGTCTGGAAAAACTGGTTGTGTTTGTCCAAAACTACTCCACTCCTCTGTAGCACTGAGACTCATACTGCCAAAGAGGAGGCTAGGCAGTTGCCCTCCTTCATTCCTCCTTCTGGGACAGAGCAGTTGTGGGCTAGGTTGATGATGCATAGTGTATGGAATGCAGCAAATATAAAATTGGCTTGTGGAGGATGCTGCAGTATGCCTTCAGATGGGTGGAGATGGGTCTGTTGGACTGGTAGAGCAATAAGATGTCTTCTCTAATGTCTGTGAGAGTATAGCTTCTTGGAAGGAGCATACTTGGGAAGGCAGAGAGTGGGAGCAGAGGAATTGGGAATATCCTTTCATGGGTAGGAGGAAATCAAAGGCAGCAGTGTCTAAGCTGAAATAAACTGAAAATAGAACAAGCAAAAGCTGTACAGAATGCCCAGAAACAAAGCAAACAAACATAGCTACCATCATGCTGAAAATAGCAGGTACAGCTCCTTCTGGACATGTGTTGCTGGGTTGGGTCAGTGGCATTTCAAAGACCATGGTGTGGCTGTATGAGATTACATGGAAGACAGTGAAAATTGGCCATGTTAATTTTTGTGCTTTGATTATGGTTTGTCCTAAGCAAAACCAGATGTCAGACTGAGTTTGGGAGGGGGTTCATGCAAGTACTGGCAGAAAGGTTCTGTGCTTGATGTTAATGTTTCTGTGTTCAGCTGTGGATCTATTTCAGCTTAGTGATGGCAGTACAGCTTATCCTAAGAGGAAAATTACATTATTGTTAACCTATTATTGATCTTGTTAATTATAGTAATTGATCTAGTATTAACTTTGCACTGGAGCTGTAACTTGTCAGTTTGCAGCTAGAGATAATGCTGACTCAAAGATGTAATCATGTGAAACACTAACTGCATGGAGTTATTTCTTAATAGATCACCAAAGATTTGAATGGTAGTGACAAGTAACTGATTCACCTGGCTGTGTTTATGGAATTGCTAAAAAACTAAAGCTATTCTATTGAGTAAAGGGATCTTATGTGTTCTCTTAATTAATATTTTAGCATTTCATGTGTAATTATTTGAACTTTCTAAATTGTAAATTATATTGCTACAAATTCATCCTTTCTAGTCATACAGGATCTTCATGGTGGTTTAGAGTGCATTAACTCCCTTGAAAATCCTTCAGTCATTCCTGTGCAATTTATTCTCCTGTTTTCTGTAATGAGTTAATCTACTTTGAATTAAGTTGAGTTACTCACTGTATGACTACACTGTGAAAGCTGCTTCCAGTTCCCATATCAGCTGGCTGGCACAGCCACACTTTCAGGTTCCCAGCATTATTGCTGCTTCATGCTCAAGTCTGAGCAGGAATATGTACATGGGTCCTACCTCACTGAGATCGTAAAGAACGAAGACAGACAAACCTGACAGTTGGTCTTCAAAGCTTTGACAGCTTGGGGAATATCTGCATGCACAACTGCCTTTAAAATCTTTTCTGAAGTTATTTAGCATTTACCACTGCCCGGCCACAGGCCAGGCTCCCATTATGCTCACTGACTCCTGGACCCAGAAGGAAATTCAGCTCTATAGATTCAGTCTAAGTAAATATTTCCTGTTGATATTTGGTGAGGGGCAGAAAGAACTTATTCAAAGGTCGCTATCTAGAGTGAATCCAGGCTCATAGGCAGGTAATGTATATGCTGCATCCTTGATGATCTTGTTATTGGAAAATTATGAGAAACTAAGGTAAATGACACAGACCCTGGTATCCTACCTGCTAGGCATGTAGGGTGCTTGGAATATATAAGCGTTTCTGCTAATGATAAGCCATCATTCTAAATGCTGCAAACAGCTGCAGGTGCTTTATTATTCAAGACAAATCATTGCCTTCATTTGTTTCCATCAGAAACAGATCTCCAAGGATGGGAAATGAAGTAAGTGACTCTTTTGACAAGAATTATGTATTATTGTAACTTTGGCATTATCAAGGTCTGGTTTATCAGGGTGACAAAATTACATGTTTCTAATACTGAGCTGAGGGATATTTAGTTTGGAGGGAGTATTTTTGAGAAACATGAATAATGAAGAGTGATGTAGGGGGAGAAAATCTGGAAAACTTTCTATCAGCACTTTATATATGAAAAAGATGCTTAGGTTTTGAAAGTAGAAAAACAAATAAGGGGGACACATTTTGCTATCAGATACTTAACCTAGTACTTGGTCTGACACATCTGCAGGGGTTTATAAAGCACAATTCCAGGTCAACAAAGTGCTGCAGGTTTGTGTTAAACTCGGCCGTCATTCATGCGTTGAAGTGTTTTGTTCAGTCCTGGCCTGCAGTCTGATTTCTAGCTCCCATCTTTACCAGGTACTAAGTGCTTTCAATACCCTAGTGAATAGCAATTAATGACACTCAACTACTTCAAATGCTGGGATAAATTGCAGCATCTTCCAAAAGTGGCTATTAGAGCTAATCAGAAAATGCTGTACTTCCTGCAGAAAATGTCAACTTCATGTTTTGTAAACCAAAAGCAATCAGAATAAGTTCTTTCTCCAAGGAAAATTCCTTTAAAATAAAACCACATACTTTTCATAAATATTCTCTTTGGTCAACCCCCCAGATTTCTGTCAAAAGTTTTTTGCTTCGATGTAATTGTTATTGCTAATACTGCCAAATACTGTGATCCAGTTGCAAGGAATTTTAAAAGAAGCCCATTTTAAGAACTGCATCCCCTTGAACTGACTCTGCGGTTAAGAGTACTATGGCTTGTGAGATTCTGGGGAGAAGTATTGCAAAGCAAAATATCAGTGTTTAAAAAGGATGACACTATAAAAACCTCTTGAGGCTTGAAATTTATGACCATCTCTACCAGAAGAGAGTTGAGTCAAAGGCAATATTTCAGTGCAAACAAATCAAATGTGATTATTTCATTGAACTTGAGCCATATTTAGAGGTTTTTCAGATCTGGCATGAGTTCAGTTCTTGTTTTGCTAAAATTGTGAAGTTAAATGAGTTTAAAGATTTCCTGCCTATGCATTTGGCATGCAGAATGAAGTGCATAAGCAGGTGCTGCTGTTGAGCACTATGTTTTTGGAAAGCGCTACAGCTTTCATTTGATGTTGAAGAAGTTGAAATAAATGTTGTTATGTCAAGAAAATCTCTTTGGCCATTTCTGAAATGCAGTTTTTTTGCCATATTCTGTTTCTACAGCTTATTTTTACTGCTTCAGACTGGGCATCCAGAGGGTATAATTGTATTCTTATTTAGTATCATTAATATTTTTAATTACTTTTGGGACAATATTTAATTCCTAATGAGTTTTGCCTCTCACTGACATTTCTAGAGCAAGTTAGGTTACACTTGTAAAAGGTGTAGTTGATGGTAATTTAGTATCCCAGGGATCCTATTTTACAGCATTAAACAATATTACATTGCATGCTATTGCAGAAATAAAATTGCACACTTGAAAAATTAATCTGAATAAGGCAAGTATTCATGCTGCTTTCTGGAAGCTGTAGTTATAATGGAGAACTGTATTTGACTATTTTATCAGACTATTTTCTAGGGATAAAATGAGCAGCTAAACTTTCCTTCAAGCCAGTAAACAGATCCATAAGTCTCAGACTTCACCTCTGGTTTAAACAGTAAGAGGAGTAATACTAATGTAAATGGGAATAAAGTTTCACGTGTATTCTGTTGAACTATTTGATATCTGAGCTTGTTTGAACAATTCAGTGGACAATATAAGCTTGAAAGATTGATGTTTCAAAATAAATACCTCCACCAATGGCAGTACCTTCACAAACAGATCTACTTGGCAGAAAGGCAGTAACTTTAGTCCAAGATTTTTAATGAATATGCTAAAAATTCACTGAAGCCAGAAGCTCTGAAAAGCAACTGCCAACAGAGAAAGACACTATAAAGTGCATAAAAGAAGCAGAGCATCAATGTGTGGGATTCCAGCTGATGGTCCCCAGCAGCCGCATACCCTACATCTCTATGGCATCTTGGACAACATTTCTGTGGAATTCATAAGCTTTTATACAAGGCAATTATCAGTCATTTTGGGCAAGCCAGTGTGGTGGTTTGCTGCCAGTGCTTAGCAATAATCGCTTGCTGCCTGCCATCCTCACGTTGGCAGGAATGAAGCCAGGCTGAGTTTCTGTGGAGGACAGCGCAGCCATTCCTAATGGATGATGTTTTGTATAACATGGCTGTTTATTTGGGGTTTATGTTTCTTCCTATTGCCTGCGTACTTCCAGGTGTCAAAGTGGAAGCTTTGCCATGTGTGCTTTTTAGTGATGTTCTGGGGGGGGAGGAGGGTGGTATGTTTTAAAAGCTCAGATTCCTTTGTCCCAAACCTATAGATTTCCTGCAGTGCAGTAAAATAATCCCAATCAAATTAACTTAAAGCCACCTCAACTCTGTCCAGTTACCTTATAGTGAGAGCTGGCTAACCCATGCAATGAAAATGAATTAATTCCTAACTTAGTCTTCGTTTTCTGTCCCTCTGGTGTGTGAGTTGACCCTGATGGCTTTATCCAAATATAATGAATATGATTCTTCTGAATTCAGTGGATTTTGGATTAGGTCTGAAATAAAAAGCATATGATTTATTTCAGTGTGTGCATTCTTATTTTTTTTTCTTCACTTCAAGATATTGTCACATCTTACACCTGCTTAGATACAGGGACCAGACACAATTGTAACTTTGCTACTGGATTTTAGAAATAACTGAGAAGTTGAATGATTCTCAGTGATTTAGGATATGATTCAACTGGAAAGGCTGCTGCTTAATAGCAGTGCCTGGTTTGGGGCAATTTTCTCTAAGCAATCAAATGGATAAATGCATAATATTGAGAAATACTTGGGGGGGTTCTTAAAATATGTAAATTAATATCTTATGCAAGATGAAAACAGTGACATTGGGAAACACTAGTCAGCCTCAAGAAGTAATATGCACCCATTTTCAGTTGCTTGTAATTTTGGCAAACTTTTACCAGTTTGAGAAGTTCATAAGTTGTCTGTCTTGAACCACAGTTTCCTGTGGAAAATTAACCAGAAAGCCTAGTGAGAAATGGTGTTTTTTAGTTAAGGTCAAATTGAATGCTTCTACGAAGGTCTAGTGTAGCCCTTTGGAATTTTGCAGATATTGTGTCCTCATTCCAGTGATGTATTCATCTCACAGAGACCAGGTGTGTGTTATTGATAAATACTATAAATGCTTGCAGGCTTAGGAGGACAGGACAGGGATTTCTGACAATGCCTCGAGCATGGTGGTAGAGCAAATGAGCTTCATCAATACCGTCCAGCCTAAAGTATTCCAACTTGATTGCAATCTGGCCGAGTATGCTTTAGTTCAGGGTTGAGCAGGATTTGTCTTTGTTTTTCTGTTTAAAGAAATACTTGGGTTTGTATTTTTAGGACAAAGGTTTAGGGACTTAAATTCTGTCATTGGCAAGCTCACATCAAATATGTGCATGTGCGCACAGTCATCTCTGTCTAAAGCTGTGGCCAGCTCATGGTGTTGCAGGGAGATTAGTAGGACTAAGAATGATAGAAAGAGCTATTGAGGCTGAAAATAAAACAAGGAGCTGGGGTACAGGGAGGTGGATAGGTCCAGGAGGATGCTTGAACTTGTTGCAAGGTTCAAATTTTCAGTCAGACAAGCTGTTTGCTGCACTCACACAACCTCCAGTCTTTACTAATCTTGAATGGAAGTGAAGACGCATGGAAAAGTGCATATAGTCCTACTAAAGAAATAGGTTTAGGACATGAATTAAAACCTACCTGGCTGGTTCTCTTTAGATTCTCTTTAGATTGCAGAGTTCTCTTAGATTGTGTTCTCTTTAGATTGCAGAATTGGATGCTGCCTGAAAATGTTCATAGCAGAGGGTAGAGACTTTGCAGGCAAAGTGGGGAATGCTCTCCTGTGCATAGCTTCTATATGAAGACGCTTTTCTACTAGAAATTGGATCATGCTCTTTACTGAGTAATTTTCTTTTTAATGACTTCTTTTTTTCTGAAACGTCAGACACACGCACAGCGTTCCTGTTAGTAGTTTTTAAAATACATATATATATATATAAACATATATAAAAGTCTAGTTTAGCTTTACAGGAATGGAACATTCTTAAAATACTACTGCCTGCCACGGAGGATATGAAACACTATTCTGCATCATGTACTTTGTTTTATTCCTGTTGGCCACTAAGAAACCAAGTTGGAAATGAATGCCTTTTCCTAGGTAGTGGTTTATTGTTTAGAATAGACATGTTTGGGAATAAGTAGGATCTTGAAGTTTGTGAGGACTGTTTCCTGGGTGGTTTGAAATGGCAGCCTGTGTTTCAGACGTACTGAGTTCATATGCAGTAGGTGATAAATCTATCAGCTCCCACCACATGGGGTATGAGGAGAACTTGCTCCATATTCTGGTACACCAGTTCTCCTATGCTCTGTGCTGGCTAAATTTTATACTTTCAATTTCTCACTCTCCTGGGTCTTAACAATTTCTATAAACAAGCGGATTTGTTCCCAGCATGTACATTACAAGAAACTACTGGTTTGGGTTTTAACAGAGTAGGCTATTATTCTGGATTCAGTGAAATAAAGCAGCTTTTTAATGTGAAGAACGTAGAGCTATTGAAAGATTCAGTGTGTGAGAGACAGAGCCTTGAGCTTCCTTCCAAAGGCAACATATACTCTTTATTATTTAGGAAATTACCACAACTGGAGTAAACCTGATCCCACTGAAATCAATGGAAGTTTTACTATTGGCTTTGCTAGTAACTCATTCCTTTTCTTTATTTTACATCTAGAATACAGTAGATGGAATGCTTTGGGGTATAATATTCTGGGTGAGTTTTGGGTGGATTTTTTCCTTTTGCAAGGGAGATTTTGCATTTCTTATGCCATGGATTAAAAATGTCATGGCAAAGCACTGTTTCAATCAACAGTTTTAATGATGTGTGATTATTCATAGCTTTCTGAAAATGTCATAAGTAGTTCCACTTCACATGATAACATATGCTTTCTAAACAAATACCAATGAACTATCTTGGTTTGCAATTTCTTACAGTAGAACTACAGGCTTCAGAGTAAAGAAGGAAAACATTATTTGATAAATGGCGAAAAGTGTAAGTCCAAAGAGATCAATCATTAAATAAATGCAGATGTCTAGTTTTCAAAGCTGCTGTACCAGGATTTTATCTATGCTGCTTTAATTACTCTGATCTGAAAAATGCCTATTTTGCTTTTCTGAATGAAATGCAGTATCGATCTTAAGTGTAATGTCTCCCTCCTTAAATATTACAACAGATGAACTCTGGCAAAAATGCTGCATTACTGCATCCAAAGAGAATTTGGGGCCTAAAGGGAAGATGCTATCTCTAGCACTGGTGTGAGTACCTCAAGCTATATGCCAGTGATACCAAGTAACACTGCTTACACCATGCTAAGATTTTGATAAAACAAACTGTCATCTCTGAACTAAAGATTACTCCTGTCATCTGCTGTATATAATAAAGGAGGGTGACAGCACTCAGGCTGCTACAGAATGAAAAGCTGAGTGGGAGAAATACTGCTTAAAATCATCTATGTGGCAGTGACACTTGAATCCTTTTTGTTTGAAAGGCAGTCAGTCAGAGACAGAGACAAGTAGGTGGGAGTAGTGGCAGGACGTGGGGCTGTGCGGTCACTTCTGAAGAGCTCCATAATTCCACCTCCTGGGAGCTGAGGATGATGAATTAAATGTCACCAACTGTATGCAATACACAGTCAGGAGTGCCAGAAAGAGCTGCTAAATGATCTAACCACTCCCAGGAGGTCAGGGGAGCCTCAGCATTAAACTACACCCTGTGCTGGAACCAGCCGAGGTCATCTATTACTAAATGTTAAGGAAAGAAAATTTAATCTCTTCGTTGGTTAAATATTTTATTTGCACACTTCAGGAAGCAGCAGCATTTTCAAGAAGCCCAGTTTGGACCAGGATTTTTTTCCAGTTGTTATACTTACAGGGTCATCTCCATGTGCTTCACTCCCACAATAACTTCTTCCTTATGGGACTGAAACTTGCTCTGTTTAATGATGACAAAGCTGACATGCCTTTTTGTGTAACATAATAATAAACATAGAACTAGCCTTAACAGCCTTTAGGGCAGTTGTGTTGTATCACAGCTATATTGTTTATATTAAAATCTCAATGTTTACTGCAAGGATAGCATCCTACAACAACAGTGTGGAAAATGCCTCTCCTTGTCTGCCTCATCAGAGTAAATTGCAGAAGGAGAAGGTGTTTCAATCTGATGAAAAAACCCCCCAAACTTGTACAAACCTAAGGCAGGGGTAAAATACACCACCAGTGGTCATATAACCTCCAACCAGATTTCCTAGGAAAAGAGTATACGTAAAAACGTATTGGCATTTGGCAAGCAGGATTCTGCATTTGCCAGCTCATTACTCAGTATGGTTATAGCGCATGGACAGTTGTCGCTGGAAAGCTATAGGGAGAAAAATGTCACTGATATTCAGTACATTTATAAATAGTAAGGATGCCTGCAGTAGATTCACTTAGCTCCTGAAAGCTTAGACTGTGTGTTCAGCCTAATTAAACGCAAGGTTGTCTCTTATGTTTTCAGTGCACGTTCTGCTAAAGACTCTTGTGACAACTATTGTGGTGTATGGGTTAGATGTTTAAATGGTGGGAAAATAGATATGTAAGCCCTAGTCACATAAGCCTTTAGAAAGGTTACATTTCATTGCTTTTCATATTTCATCCAGTTCTTACTGTGGAAATGCTGTACTTTAGAAAAATCATTATGCAGATCAAGAAACATGAGTGTTGCTACCACAGGAGGAAAAATATAAATAATTAAGTTTTGTGATACCTTTTTTGCAGTCCTAATCTCATTAATATAAAACAATTTTAGAGATGGAGAAGAGCTGATAACAGCATTGGACTCATGAGATATTTCTGTTTTCCATCCATCAGGCAGGTAATTGTGGGAGTTATGACTTTGTTAGCCAGAAATGTACAGCTCTAAAGAACTGATAACTGAGCATCTCTGCTCAGCAGACAATGGAGCTGCATCCAGTAATTGAATACATCAATAAGCTTTCACATCTCATATAACTTCAGTGCCCTGGACAGGATAGCATTAGACATAATCATATTTTGATCAGGAGAAAATAGAAGTTGGATGAAATAATATCAATTTTATTTACAGGGCAGAGAAGAAGCCATCCAGTCTGTGACAGAAAAATGATCTTTTTGATCTGGCTTTGATCTGGCTCTGGGCTTTGATTTGGTGGCAAATGGGTCTATAACTCATTTACACCAGCTGCCAGGGTTTTTCAAAGCACAGAACATTAAGCAGAATCCTGCTTCAAGGAATAAATACACAATCAACATAATAAATGGTGACAAAACAGCCCTAGCTCATTCTTTACAGTTTCAAGTCGCTACAGCCTACACAGAACACTACAGATACTCAGCTCAAAAACTGCATATTGATTTGAGACCGCTTTGGACTAAACAGCATCTTTTATATAAGATGTTGGAATGAGGGTTTAAAGGGGGCTGGTGGTTTTGGGGGTGGTTTTGTTTGAATTTTTATTTACAACAACACTTGCAGTGTGTGGTAAGAAGAGGAAAGATTATTGGGGAAAACAGGAGGGAGGGCAAAAGAAAGCTTGTTTATGCTTGAGTGAAACAGGCCACTTTTCATACTGATGTTGGCAGCCTTTGTGCTCTGGTCAGGATGGTCAAATGAGACAGGCAGTGCAGGGCAGCACAGGGAGGAAGTCAATAGTGCCTATGTTTAAATAGGATTAAAGCTGGCAAGGAGCAAGAGATACGGTATCTGCTTGCAAAAAGCCCAAGTGTTTTGCTTTCTTACATGAGGAAGGGCAGCAAAGAAGCTGACTTCTCTCAAAGCCTGGAGCTTTTGGGGAGCTGTGCTTGCTTTCCTGCTGGCCTGAGCTGAGGTGGTGCATCAGCTGCAGAGAGCTTTGAACCCCACCCCAATGCATGTAGTGCTGGGTCTGTGGCTGTGAGTCTTCGAGCTTCATGTTGTATGGAAAACTGTGTTTTGAGCCCAGGCCACCCTTCTGGCAGCCCCATTAGTGTGGTTGAATTTCCAGTAGTCCTCTGCTCAGAGAGGTGTATGTTTTCTTCAAGGCACTTAGTCTACTACTTAAATGATGATGTACTTACACAAGGGCTGTACTGTGCACTTCTGTGTGGAGAAAATGAGCATCGTCATGATGCTGCTTTGCAGGGGCTGACAACTATGCAGGAGTAACAAGCCTGTCTTGTCTGCTGGAGAGATAAACGGCTGATATTTAGCTGTTGAGAGCATTGAAGGCTGGAGCCGTGGTTTTCAGGCTGGAAGACATGTCTTGAGTGAGGGCTGCTTCTGCAGTTGACTGGATTCATATTTCCTGCAAGAGGGCTTGTAAACTGAGGATTTTCTTTTATTTGTGCATTTTATTCAATGCTGGATCTAAGCAGTGCGGTCTTGCAGGAAGCAGTAGCTAAAAGATGGAGTCAGTCAAATGCTAAGAAGTAAAGCACACTTCTAATGTGAGACGGAATATTCCTAGTAAAGAGCTTTTCAGGTGAAACAATAGGCTTCTGTGGCTTCTAGTCAAGACAGAGCCAAAAAGGTTTTATCCTAGCACAGGTTATGCCCTTAAGCCAGAGCACTTCACTAGGCTCATGAATAGGAATTCAAAGTGTAGCCTGGGCCATGTTACATAGGTCTGACCAGAGGATCCTCTTAAAACGTGATTGTCTACATTAAAGCATATTTAATGATGTAAACATAATATTATGATTATCTGTTCCCCTGCTTTAGAGCTACAATAGTTGGACTACCTCAATTTTCTCTCTTTTTGCTCTTATCTCTGTTTTGTTCTGGTTGGAGATGTGGATCATTATCTTATATACACACTACTTGACTTGTCATATTCTAGGGAGGAAATATTTCAATTACTTGAGCTGTTTTGGATAGGCAGTATGAAATCTTTTCTGCAATTCCCAAGTTTTTTCAGTAAGGAGCTCTGAAGTAGTTGGCATGAGACAATTCGGGTTTTAAATATGGGAACAATAATGGAGATGCTTCTGCATCAAATGAAAGTATTATTCAAGAGATTAATTTTTTTAAGCATGGTTAGGCTTTTTATTTCCATGAATCAGCAGTTTGGTGGGTGACAAGTTCTGGAACTGGAGCTTGCTGTCCCCACAGCCAGCTTGACCACTTCATGGAAAAGGCTCACCCAGTAAATAAAAGACCACAAAATTAAATTTAAATCTAATTTATAAATTATATTAAATTTATATATTTATAAATTAATATAAATCTAAAAGGCTTTTGAGTTGTTGGATGGAGGAAGTATTATTTTTTAATTGAGGTTTCTTGTCTCTTTTTGTCTAGATTGTGGTCTTCTGTTATATAAGGGATGGCAAATGAAATTTTCGTCTGTACATTTAAAAGAAAATGACTCCAGTTTGTCTTTCTGAATGCCCAAAGACAAGC